>JABASF010000689.1:0-34252 GCA_019776145.1 Harlomillsia oculata
TTGTCGTCGACGGCGGGAGGGAGCAGAGAGTACCCAAAACGTTTTTACAACCCTGTGAAACACCTTAAAACGTGTTAGATTCAAACCAAAATCCAGTCTTCATGGTTTTAAGTTTTAAACGAGTAAACCGAGTGGCGGAGGAGCCGCTTCTCTGGCCTATTTAAGGAGACGGAGCGACCGGAGCCTCACCATTTTCCCTCTGTTCGTCCTACGAGTTGGACGTTTTTGGACCAAGCTCTCCTGGTTTGGTTGTCTTGTTCCATTTTCCCCTTGTCAATTTTTGTGTTCGTTTTCAGTGGGTTTTACCACGGGTTTGTCGGATTGATCCTGCCCGGTTGGGGAATGTTTTACGCCTCACCGGGTAGTTTCATCCAGACAAGCCTTTTTGTGGAATAATCAACATTTTCCGTCATCCCGGAGACGTTTTCATCGTCGTTCAGAGTGGTGCACGTAACTTTGGTTATCTAGCTCTATGAAACGTTTCATCGTCATAAAGCTAGGTTAGCAAAGTAATGTTTGTCACTCTTGTCAACGAGGAGTCATCCCTTTGGGTCCATCGTCCATCCGAATGGTCATCCCGGTCACATTTCCTGCGAAAACTCTCTTGTGTAGGAACTACTGGCGGTGCGTAACTGCATTTAATGTGTTATCACAGCCAATAGATCCTTGACAAGGGAGCCAAATCACGTCAGCAAACCTTGGGTCATCGTCACGAGTTTGGGTCATCTTGGGGGTAACTTTGGACCAAAAAAGCAGGTTGAGCACGCGTCGGGTGCCTTTCTAGTATCATGTTTTCAACATTCATGACTAGATCGAACACTCAACTCACGCCCTAACTGCACAATCAGCACAAAATCTTCGACGACACTTTTTTATTTGTTATTCTCGTTCATTTGTAATGTATCAAGTAGCGTATTGACATTTCATATTCTCTATTGTACTTTACCGACTAGCAAAATGCATTTTTTTTCCTGTCTCGTCTTGGCGTCTGTCTAGTCTAGACTTTTATTACTTTTAGCCTACTTATTCTAATCTGCACGATTCTCCATTACATTTCATGTAGACATTATACAATGTAATAATTGCGGCATGACTTTAAAGACACTAAAGAATAAAAGTAACATTTTTTTTCTAAACTGATAACATTGGAATTCACAACGAACTCACAGGCGACAGGTTCCAGGTTCATCCAAAAATAAATCTAAAAGCAGGAAGTTTTCTAAGCCATAAAGTTCAGAATCTTAGCATAAAAGGCATTTACTGATTTACTGTTAAAGTTATTCTTCCTCTATTCATAGCTGAGTTGTAGACATCATAGCATTGGTCACTTGTATAGGACACCATAGACTGTCAACGTGTCAACGACTATATGTGACACTGACAATATAGGTTGTAACTTGAAAAGACCTGATAAGGTTCAACAAGTCCAGCATTCATGTCAGGTGGTCAGGTCGGGTCGGATATAAATAAATCTCAAAGTGGAAGCATGGAAATGTGGAATGGAAAATCGTCTGGTCACACTCGAATGCAAAGAATGCATGGACTTTGTTTCGTGGGTGCCGTAATCTAAATAAAGCACACATTTTTGAGTTTTAGTATGCTTCTTTTCATCAGATTGTGAACTTGGTGGACAAAGCAAAGTCGTCGTTTGTCGTTTGGTAGTTGTCTTGTCGGTTAGGTTTTTGGTTTATTTCTGGATGACTAATCCGTTTTGAGTTTTTGAGAGTCGCCATCCGCCATTGCTTCTTCTTTCCATGTCTAGTCTAAAACCAAAATGCAATCCAAAGCGTCTTTACAAATCCAAAGCGTCGTCGTCTTCGACCAAAAAGCAAAGTCGAGGTTGGGAAAGCTTTTCCCTCCAAAAAACCCATACTTGTTCAAATGGACAAATCCACCTTGCACCTTTTTGAGTCCGAAGCCCCATTTTTTCCATTCCCATCACCCAATTAGAAACCACCAAACGCTAAGACCTAAAGGGACTTTAAAACATTTCTCGCTCAGCAAGACATTTTCATTTGGTGTTGACCGACGACAAGGACCGACAAGACCTTTTTCCAAGTGTAAAAAGCTTAGTATGCTTTTTTACAAGGTTTAAAACACTTGGTTTAAAAAACAGCTTAAAAAGTGACCCTTATTGTAGTGGAGGACTTAAATGGGACAAAATAAGCCTTTTTTAAATTAAAAAATCTCAGTCGGAGTCTTGAGTTGAGCATGGCTTGTTTTTGCACACGGGTCCACAAGCGAGTAAATCCAAGCGCCCGTCCGTCCCCGGACTGGTATTTAAGGGGCCTGAGCGAAACAACGCTTCATCATTTTCACTTTGTCCTTCTTTCGAGTTGGAGCTCTTGTCTTGGATCGTTTTTTGGTCTTGTCAAGTCTGTCTCATTTTCCCTCCATTTTTGTCTCTTATTGTCATTCTGTTACTCTGACACTCTGTCATTTTTTGTTTCTGGTTCTACTACTCGCTTTACCATGGGTTTGTTGGGTCGACTCTGCCCGGTTGGGGAATATCATTTCTCACCGGGTAGTTTCATCCAGACAAACTTTATGGAATTGTCAACACTTTCGGGCGTTTTCCAGTGTTGTTCCAGTCCGGATGTCCTCGTCTCATTCTAGTGGTGCACGTAACTTTGGTTATCTAGCTCTATGAAACGTTTCATCGTCATAAAGCTAGGTTAGCAAAGTAATGTTTGCCACTCTTGTCAACGAAGAAGCATCATGGGACATCATCTCATCGTCAACCCTTGGACCAGGGACCACCATCGCTATCACTATTCTGGCCGACTCGTCTAGGAACTACTGGCGGTGCGTAACTGCATTTAATGTGTTATCACAGCCAATAGATCCTTGACAAGAGAGCCACATCACGTCAACTGTTGCGATGTCATCCCTGTGGTCATCAGGAAATCCTCAACTTGGAGTCTCATCATGATTGTCTTGGGGTACCTTTGGACCAAAAAAGCAGGTTGAGCACGCGTCGGGTGCCTTTCTAGTATCATGTTTTGAACATTCATGACTAGATCGAACACTCGACTCACGCCCAAACTGCACAATCATCAATCCAAGCCAGTCAATGTAGAGAAATACCAAAGAAAATTCCAGTTGGAAATTGTAGAAACCATTTTTTCTTACATTCATTCTTAATTTGCCTTCTTTGATTTGATTTTGTATTGTAAGCTTTCGCTTGACCTAAGTCTTCTTTGCTTTGGTTTTCTGTCTCACTTAGTCTTTATGCAGATTTCTGGATAGTTTTTGGTCTTTATTGGTGTAAGAGCAAGGAGAATGTTGCTAGAAACGAACATGCAATGTAATTGTCTTTCTTAGGCGTGTTTATTTATTCAATTTCATTTCATTTCAGCCTGTGCAGATAATTTACACAATTCTTTCACAGTACTCAAAATTACACTTTACTTAAAATTCAAATCACATTGATTACGAACGAACAACACACAAATACAATTCCTTTCTGCTTGTACAATAATTATTATTCTCGTTCCGCTGCTTCTTGCTTCAATGTTCCACTTTCCTTCAAATAAATATCGCTTCACACTTCCAAAGGCGAAATGACCTTACTATAATTAGAATGTAATTTATTACAATTACACCCGCGACACTATAAGTATTACACATCCAAATCAAATTGCACCCAATTTAATATTAATACCTCACATTTCACATTGTTCTTAAAATCAAGGCCTCTTTTGCAAACGAACTAATATTGCATATTGCTTTATGTTACCTTTTGAAAGTTTGTAAATAAAACTGATGAAGCTATAAGCTAAAGTAAACTAACATTTCACCAGTCTGTAAGCAGCATATTATTAGATTAAAATTTAGCTTTTCAATTCGAGACGATCCAATCTTTAAAAAATTAAAATTCCCAACACCACCCCAAGAAATAATCTTTCAGAAGTGAAACTCAGCACGTCAGCACAATACAACTTTTACCATTTCTTAAAACATAAATCAGTGTACTGTAGGTGTAATACAAGTTAAGTTAAGATTGAAAAAGCCAAAATTCAAATAATTACAATTCATGATTTGAATACATAGACCGTAGAAATGATTTTAACTGTAGTTTAGTTTGGATTGACAGGCTGCGGTGAATGAGCAGTAGGATCAAAGATTCTAACAAAATTCCCGTCTGATGAAGTAGGTGTAGAGTTAGCTACGGGATTAAACAATGGGATACTTGGTGGTCCCGGAGCTGGAATTTGTCCAGTTTGGTACGCATCAATCACTGGAGGTTGTGGTTGATAAAATCCAACCTGTGGAGGAGGAGGCATCGGTTGATGTTGCGGTTGACTTTGTGGTGACACGTGCATCCACTGAGAAACAGGCGGAGAAGTAGTGTCCGAAGGTCGGGTCGTAACCGGCGGAGACACAGTAGTCTCAGGAGATAAAACCGACACTGTAAGTGGCGGCATTCCAGGAAGACTCAAGGGAGTCGTGATTGTTGGAGGCATTCCCGGTATGTTAACAGAGGAAGGCGCTGGTGGAGTGACCAGTGGTACTACTGGCATCATTGGACTAATTGGTCCAGCTAAAGACGCTGGATGCATCGGTGGTGGTGTCATCATGAAAGGGACCTGGACTTGAACTGGAGCTGGCGGTGCTGCAGGATCGGGTGACACAAAAGGCACAGAACTTGTTGGAGGGGTCACTACAGCATCATGTCCAGCTTCAGTTGTAATCCCAAGAGCAGATTGAAAAGTTTTCTTTGGCTTTTCTTCCATTGGTGGTTGATGAAGTGGAACCCGTGTTGCATAGTGAGGAATACGATGCAAATATCCATAACCAATTCCACAGCCCAAACTGTAAAAAATTAGAATTGCGTGGTCAGTACATTTCATATGTAAATTATAAGATACTACGTCTGTTTTTCTACATCTGCTATGATTCAATCTGTGTACAAGGTCAATGGTTCATTGCTAATATTACCTTCCTTCTCCACCCCACTTTGAATCCGGAATTATATTTACATCTCTGCAACGGTCCGAATCCAAATTGTAAACATACAACTTCAGTTGTCTACACTGATGAGCCTCGACCAAACTGAAGAAGTCTTCTGCTTCATGCAAAATGGTATCAGCACCAATGACGTAATCTTGAAACGAATTCAAACCTGCCTTTTCTGCTGGAGAATTAGGTTGCACCTAAAAACCAAAATAATGATCATAAGATAACAATCTAAAATGAACATTTAACCTTAACAAAAATTATTAAAAATATTAAAACCTTACATCTAATATCCTCCAAACATTCTCAGCAGCATTTTGAAAAGAACAAAACCGAATTGACACCCCAAGGAGTCCTTGACCACCCCAAGTAGCTGATGGAGTAATGTTAACTTTCCGAACTTCTTGCGTTTTGCTAGAATAAACGCACATTTCAATGGGCTTATCAATATTATTCTTCAGTATCTCTTTCAAAGTGTCGTTATCTTGGTCCAGTCGTATTCTATTCAACGCCACAATGAAATCAAAGAAGGCCTAGAATCACACATAAAATGTACACAATGATCAAAATCAACTTATGAACAGTGCGAATTACGTCTTTTAATATCAACTTATTGATGAAACTGATGATTGATTGATTTACCTCTAAACCAGCTTCCGAACCTGGACTATTATCCTGTACTCTCAACACATGATAGCCCTCAGTTCCACCCCCTGGAATTTCTAAGCTTTGGCTACCACCCATTTTTCAGTTAAAAATTCAATTCCAAATCGATCGGTCCGTCAATCGGTATAACTCGAATCAACCCGGAACACCTGAAACACGAATAAAAAATACCACATTGACAGCTGTCTTTCCAAAATCTTTACATCCGATTACATTTAAAACTGATAACCAAAACATTTATAGTATTACGATTTACGAATAATAAACTTTCATTCAAAATGACACAAAACATAAGGAACTTAGTGACAGAAACAGAAACATCTGTAAATACACGAAATTCCAATTCAAGAATTAAATAATGTCAATCTTACCTTCAGTACTTGAGCATTGGATTCCTCAGTCTTTTACAATAGTTTTTGCAAATAAGTCCTAACTGAAAATGAATTTAATTAAAGAAACCGGATTCAATAAAACTTAACCACGTATGACTTCGACAGGATTATTTGACCGAGCAGTTGGTTGAAGTTTAATGTGTTGACTTGCCGTCGGTCGGATTTTGCCTATTGCCTCCACGTGTTATGGAATGACACGTCATCCCATACTCTGCGCATTTAGCTCTATTTCCTATTCACTTGAACATGCAATTTTTGACTTTTATTGTCCTTTGTCAATTTATGTCATACATTATGCTTAAAATGATGCCGATGTCAATTATTAAATGGTGACATTTATTCCATGTCATTTTTACTATTATGAACTCTTGCGCTTCCTTATCTTCATTGCATTGATTTTTGCTGTGTTCCTTTCAATCCTTTCCTTTTCAACTTTGCATGCATTCCGTTGTTCATTAATTCATCAATTGAAGGAAAAAACAAGAATCGATTTTATATTTGTACCAGTTTTGGGAAATCGTATTCCGAATTAACCTAAAAAGGCCATAAATAGTTTCTAAAAATAGCATATAGGGTTAGAAATAGAAGTCAATACGTAGAATGCCGATCTCATTTCATAATTTATCTTTATTAATTTATCGTTTGTTCAAACGTTCAATAATGATAATGATCAATTTCAAAATGAGAATAAAGATAAGTTTACGAAGTTAAGTTTCAGTAATCTCAACAACGACAACAACAACAATGCAACGTCAACTTTGGCAATACATTAAGTGATGTGAGGATGTGACGTTATAGGAATCTACACAGGTAAACAACAAGCTTCGTAGTTTTAAAACAGCGTTACATGTAAATCCATTGTCAAATTGCACAAGCTTGAAAAAATATTACAGAAACACACATTAATTAGTGATGATCCCGGTATGGCCCACTTTGTTTTACCAAACTGCAAAAACACATTCATGCGTCATATTCATAAATTCATAAATCGATGAAACATACAACTAAAAAAGTAGACATTATTTGAGTCAAAGTCACTGCTGAAGTCATTTCATAAAATCAGTACAATAAAACCATTGAATGTGTAAATAAAGGATGAATACGCAGCCGGGTGGTCGGACTCAATTACCTTATAAATACAAATTGAAATAACAGTTTAACTGTTTCCAAAACAAGCAATTCCCATTCGCCTTTGTCAAATCAAGCAAGATTCATTAAAAGTGAGTTGGCGTGAGAGCAAGTGAAAATTTTAGTCGAATATTTATTTGTGCACACGTTAGTGTCCTTTCAAGTGTGTAAAATACAGCAATTAGTGAGTTGTGCTCATGTTGCAGATACGTATGTCTCCAACGTATTAAGGGAAAGAAGGGCAGTGTCAGACGATGGTGAGGTGGACATGTCTCTTTCATTCATTCTAAGCATAAAAAGAAACAAAAAACAAATAAGTACAGAAGCATTCAATTCAACTATCAACACAGGTAAAAGAAAAAGACAAGGTATTCAAATAAAAATATTGTTGTAAAATTCGTAAACCACAACTAAATCATTAGCGTGACGCACTGCACTCATTCACATTTAACATACAAATTATACATTAATTCCCATTCATATTTGTTTCACGCTTGTCTGCTTATTAAAATTTTGACTCGAAACTTTGTGTGAATACTAACTGGATTCAGACTTAACTTCAAAATTCGAAACATCAGATAATCTTCAAAATTGTTTGTTCGTCGATTATATAGTATTACAGTAATTTTCACAATGAAGATTTAGGGACCGATTAGATTCCTGTCACCTAAAATATTAATTTTCCAGAAAGACTTCAGAAAGTTACACGTACAGACACAACGTTACATGTAACAATATTTCGTTTCGTAACAGTAAAGTTATAATATTCTATACTTTTAAAAGCTGCAAAATTGCTGCAAGGTGATGAAAAGAGAATTGAGCTTTAAGCAGTGCTTTGTGTGTCAGGCTATTAGTTCAAAACTCGTGATGGTAACCATTGGCCATCGCACTAATGAGGTACAGGTACAACGGCGCTGTGTATACACTACGAAACTACTTATTACTGTCTGAATTAGTGATAGTCAATGTGCAGTGCTTTCGCTACCCTAAAATACTTGTTGCATGGGTTAAGCAAAATGAATAAATAAAATACTAAGTTAGTCAATTAGAAGCTGCACATAGCAAAGCCTATATGCCTATATCATTATTAAACCTAAACAAAACGTCGCCATGTCTTTTTTCTCAAACTTCTAATGATGAACTTGTGCAGTAGGGTAAGGATGTAAACCAGATCGTGAAGGCACTGACTCTTTGGCAAGTCGACAGGCTTCCACGTCATGCAGTGTTTGTGGCGAGATGTTATTTTGTTGAGACAAATTAGTCATTTCTCGGGCGGTCTTCATTTCAGTTGAAGAAGTCGGTGCAATCAGTCCAGAGACATACCTCGCCTGGAAATTCATTTAATTGCATTTAATGTCGCAACAATAATTATTGTAGGCTCTAGAGAAATATCAAATCCTTACAGTAAGACTAGCGGCTACGACGCCAATCAAAGCACCAGCACTGACATCGCTCCAATGGTGCTGCAACGAATAAGAAATAAATGCAAAAGTTAGATTCCTGTACATAACTTCAATTTGTATGGTATGCACATGCAGTAGAGGAACGTTACCTTGTTATCCATCACTCTTGACAAAGCTGTAAAGTAAGCAAGAAGCATCAAAAGAAGCTGGACAAAACCTTTCAACAGTCTAAAATTGCTTCTTTTGTTGACTCCCCACTTCATTTGAATGTATATGGCAATGTACAGCATTGTGTACGCTGAGAAAGACGAATGTCCCGACGGAAACGACACTCGGGATTCCCTTGCATCGTCTTCCGACTTACTGCAGTGATAGTTTTCAATGTACATGTGACTGTCTTCTGCAAGAATGATCGATCAAGTTATTCTCAACTCAACAAGCACGAAACACGTATGTATACTACAATCTACGCAACCATACTACATCGTATGCAAAATTGCAATTCCCAATGTGAAGAAATTCACTCACTGGAACAGTTCTGGAAATCAACATTTGTTGGACCACAGACATCTATGAAATTGGGTCTAAGGCGTCCAATCGTGTATTTCCCTACATCCGTAACCAACTGGGACGCAACGCATCCAAAGAGAAAATCGACCAGGTTTCGGTACATGTACAAAAACCATGCAGGCATTGGACGACATAAGAAGTAACCAGCATTTCGGTTCTTTCTATTTGTAAGGAACTCTGTCACGACGATCTGTAAAGAGGAAAGGCATTACGTGAACAAACATTCATTATTCGACGAAGAAAAATGTAGTGATAGCGCTGTACTACTTTACAAATAACTTGACTCCAGAAGGAAATCCAATCCCATTTTCATTTACACAATATAAGGCTTTCTACAGCTACAAACTGAAATTCTACCACCGGAAAAATTTGATATACCAAAACTGCAGGGGTCTAGATTTACATTACATTGTAAACTGTAAACAGCCAGAGATACGTGAAAGTGAATGTTAAAACCAACGTTTTTAATAAAAGCAGATCGCATTCAAATTGACAGAAATTTATAACATTCATTTTGGACGCATGCAGATAGATTTCCAACCGTTTGACAAGACAATATTTCGTGGACGTTTTAGACTGCATGCAAAATAGCAACAATCCAACTGAAAAATAAAATGAAAAAATTAAGTGTTAAAACTAACCACAATGAACGGAATGGAGAAACTGTAAATGTAGAGTGCGTAATTTGGTATCGTAGATGAATGAAACGGGTAGCTGATAGATTCGTCCCCGCAGTAAAATCCCCGTCTCGTCGGCTTCACCACAGTTAAAAATATCAGGAGGACAATTCCACCTGAGAAAATCATAAAAATTCGAAAGAATGGCTAAATATTTGTAACATCTACATCTTGTGTGAAAGTTCGATCCTTATCAACTATTACAATTCCTACTGTTTACAGCGCTCGCGCTACCGCCACAAAGTGAACAATCTAACGCTAATCAACTAATCACCTTAAAATAAACTTGAGGACGAATCTGAAATGATCGAATTCTAATGTGAGCGAAGGTGCTAATTGAATGGCCTGTCTGCAGTGCAGATGTGATATAACATGATCATGTACAAGGAATGTCAATACCAGTTAAATATACTTGTATAATAGTGTTATTAATGGTTATGTTTAATGTAAAGGTAAACCTCCATACCGTTTCCGACCATTCATTATATTAGTAGACAGACATAACATAAATGTTGAACTCATTTATTTAAACTTATTGAAAGCGTCGCATTCACAATGGGTGCGAATATAGGGTTATCAATTGTTTAATGAAGCACACACGAGCAATCCGTAGTATAATCAAAGAAACAACAACATAGCAAAATTCACACAGACACACACGGAAGCGTTATTTGAGAGGGCAACCCAACAAAGACATTCAATTTATGTATCCGGGACTGAGAGGATTAAAATCACCGCAATCCATCTAAAAGCTTCAAACTGTATAAAAAGAATTAAGTGACTGTGTTTAGTGACCGTGATGAATGAGATGACAAGGCAGATTGCAGCCAGTGATTTGGATGTGAAAGTAGTCTGCAATACCACAGGGTATCGTATGGATTCGTCCGCACAGAAAAATCCCCGACGGAATGGAGATACGGTTTTTTCAATGAAAACCATTACTACTCCAACTTTTTGATGAAGGTGCACATCAGGCCAAAACAAACAAAGAGCCAAAAAGAATTTCATTCACACACGATTTCAAACAAACACTAAAAAGTCAACTAATTAGTAAGAACGAGTCTAGAATTCTCGTTGGATCTTGTCAACTTGTCAATGTTGTCAACCACATTTTTTCGAAACTGCAATGGTAAGTTGTGAATTAAATTTTTGGTTTAAGTTTTTGGTAGGCATGTTTCTAATTGCTAGTTTGTCCATCTGTTTTAGTCAGATACGAATTAAAGTTTTCAAAGTTAAAGTTAGATTCAAAACAATATAGCAAGCTCGAAGCTAGTATTCATCTTCATTGTCAATACACGCAAAATGTACACAAACTAGCTCGGCACATAAAACACTTTCATGAAAAGATTAAAAACTTTTCCAGTCCAAATTGCATTAATCCTTCAAGGTTCATCCAACATGAAACACGCAAATGTTCTATCATTTAGCAAAAGTTTTGTTTTGCGTCGTATAAAAATATTGCTCCAGAAAATTATTTTGGTCGTAACGTCGTAAGCACTGATGATTTGTAACGTGAAAGATGAAAAGGCGAAATCTCGTTAACCTTAAACCCTAAGCATGGTCGTATCTGCCTACTCTTCTTATATGATAAAACATTGGACGACTATTCTCTTTTGCTATACGTCAACGAAGACAAAACTAAATCCCTATAATCTCTGCCCGCCTATTCATCTTAGCACTTTCTTCAAGCTTTTCCCATGAGTACTATGTTTTCAAAAACCGCAAAAGGAGCATATAACCAACGACTCAAGTAAATGCAGATCAATAAATTCACAAATCCAAGCTGTAAGCTGTACCTGTGCCAAGTGTAAGGACATCCACCGCAACTGTCGACCATCTTGCAATTAGTTCAGTCATCTGAAACAAACCAACAAAAATTCTTAATGTAGGGCTTAGAAATTCAAGTTGTTGAAAAGCTTGAAATTCAAGCTTGGAGAAAACAAAGGAACATTTTTTAGAAGCAAGCTGTTACTATTACATGAGAAAATACTTACTTCCACACTGTTTTCCTTAAAATAAGGTTGTCTTCATGCATACGAACTTTGAGAAAAATGTTTCGTTCGTGACCTCAACGTCCGAGTGGGTACATAAATTTAAGCGTCCAATCTCCAGAAGAAAGTTATAAAGCTTTCCTTATTTTCTACGGATTTCCACGACTATAATACGAATCACAGGATGAAGTTTGGGGAGCTCACGTATACAGTTCAGAATTCAGACGTGTGCAGAGTGCAGAGACTCGTCAAGACTCCGTTCTCAGAAAAAAATACCACAAGAAGCAGAGACGAGAAGAGGTTTGTGTGAATACCTTCGTCCAACGGTCCGTCGCTAGCAGAACTGACGAGAAACTTTGCAGCCGCCCACTCAAACTCAACGTTGAAAATGATAACAGATGAAAAGGGGAAAAGGAGAGAAAGCACAGACTCCGTTCGTGAGCGAATCCTCTGATTCAGGAACTTTCTTTCCAGTACATTATAGCCAGGAGCGACTTGCGAGGACGTCCGTGCGGAAGAAGTGCCAGTTTACCAGACCAGAACCTATTCACATACAACGCAAACATGAACCTTAGAAAAAAATGTATGCTTTCTTTATACGTTTATTTCAAATTGCTGAAGGTTTCTTTCGAAAAAGCTATTCCAAGTTTGAAATGGAATAAATTACACTTTGAAACGAACTCCTTCGCTTGTAGTTTTCGTAATAATCACCACGAGTGTACAGAATAAAAAGTTTCAAATGTATTCTCTTTCTAAAACTCACAATGTCCTAAAACGAGGAAAGCGAAAGAATCAATCCTAATTTCATGGCAAACGCAAACTATTTATCATTCTGTTGCTGTCCCTTATGGTGTTCCGTGATGCTACGAAAGTACGAAATACGGAGAAAGGAAGAGAAAAAAAGAAAATTTAAGGATGTATTCGTACTGCAGTCCAATGCTGCAGTAATGCTAATTCGTATAATGTCAAAGACAATATAAGACCACTGCCAGAATTACACTACGACGAATTCAGTGCGGTACAAGGCTACAATCTCATTCATGCACGTAGAATACTGGAAATGAAAGTCTAAAACAGAGGAACATTCATAAGCGAAATCCTATAGTTGGACCCTGGAAAACTCATTAACGTTGGGTTGAGTTGGCAAGCATTGAGAACAACACCTGATGTTGACAACTCAGCTGAATAATAATCATTACTATGAACTCATGCCAATGACTAACTTACTCTGTCGTCACAGCTTGTCGGCATTTAACTTCAGTATCAGTGCGTTTACGTTCAAAAGGGATTTCTGTGAACACTCTGGTTCTGAATCTGGCTATACTTTATTATTATGATGACTATGACAAACCCTGACGTACATAATCCTTTAAAATGACTACGAGCTCAACACGAACCTTGTAAAAATTAGCACGTTTAACGACTTCACTTTCAATGACGACTTTTACGATTTCATTCCGTCATGGAGGAGCACTAATGAGAATTTTACACAAATGTAGCAAACAAACTACGTTGAAAACTAAGTACATGTTAGTTAAAGGAACCTTATTGTCCCAGGCTGGTATATAGAATGCAGAGATCGTTCGTGAAAAGTATTTAACAGGGGCACTGATTAAAACTGACACTTTGGTATTGATCACAATGGTTTTCATTCACAATTCAACTCGATGTTATCAAATGCAAATACACTGATTAAATATTAACTTTAATGCCCACAAAGGCGTGCTGTAAATATAGACTTTTATCATGTTTATTTATTATACATCGAATTGCGGTCGTAAATATTCGCTTTACGACACAATCAATGATTCCCCTTATGTTTTGATAACCTATTCCGTTCATGTTTATACACGTATTTACCATTTCATTTCATTTCAACTATCGAAGTTAAATGGTAAGATCCTTCCTTGTGATTCGAATAAATAATGATAGTAGATAAACTATATGATATAATGTCTACTACAGCTTAGCTTACTCTGCTAGTGCTCTGTGATCTGCTAACAATTTGGTGGAGTTCCTTTACACAACACTTGACAGCCACAAAGAATTCTTATCAAGAAACTTAAAAAGACTCTAATAAAATGAGTTTCCGTCTTTGAGACGGCAGCAATCTAAAAAAATCTATAGTTGCAAGTTACCCAAGTAGCTGCTTCACGAACCGGAAAACGAAGACATCCGATCTCTGTTTGTAGATGGAATTCTTGTTCTGATCGAAAACAACACGAAGAAGAGTAATTGCAATAATGTGTTCACCCGACCCTGTACGACATCACTACTTCGCTTCCTATCACAAAGATCTTAACTCGTTTGTAACGTAATGGAATTTCGGAATTCTCGTGTAATCGTGCTCGACAGCAGTCCGTGTTTGCTCAAGCTTATGCAGCTGACATACGAAGCTGTTTGAGAAGAGCGTTTTTACTCCAATTTCATTTTATCACGCCCTTAAACACAAAGAACTTTCTTCAGTCTTCACAGCCACAGGACATTTTAACAACCGTAATAACAAGTCGTTTGTGTGTAAATGTCAACACCCTCCCGACACACTCATCGGGAAACTACTTTCAAAAAGCTGTCCAAAAGCAAAATGACTTCAACTCAACAACGAAAATGCTTTTCCTTCAAATACTGCTCAAACTCTGATCCACTGAGATAAAGAACATAGTGCTTCGCCCTTTTCCGTTACATTACAGTATAAATTCTGATAACCTTTGGCCTATCAATCAATTATTCAGCAGAGTTCTCTGTTCCTCTTATACTGATGTTAAATCAATGAAAATGTAAGTGTAATGGTTCGGTAACAAGCTGTCGTCTTTGAAATGTCTCTTTAAGCAAGACGCTCGTAAAAACTTCAGTAAATCACAGAATACTTGCCGTTTCAATTTTTTGAATGATTTTCGGCAGTGAATAAACTAACATTAACTGTCAATAAAAACATGTCTGATGTCTTGTCTCGACTTAGATACTCGCCGATCCCACTGTAAACAATTGTCTCAACGTTCGAAGCTATTACACTTTATGCTTGTAAATGTTAGGATACAAAACTGGATGAGGTCAACCAGTGACCCAAACAAATCTCAAGGCATTTGTTAATATATCAAAATTGGAGGGATGTGAACATGGGCTACTTTTCCAATCGGTTCCTTCTATGTAATGTAATACCATAAAGTAATTCTACATCTGGAGTTACAAAAAGAAACCAAACTCATAATGTCACAAAAGTCGTAAAGACTGTTTAGCTTGGGCAGTAATAAAATCATTCCACGTTGAAGTTTCGAATAGGATCCTTTCATCCTTTCGCATCGATTTGAGACTGAAATGGAATGCTTCACGCTTCTATACTTACACTCTTCCGGCCCTTTATTAAATATTTATATGAATTATATGAAGCCATTTTTTCGTTGACCAACATGCAAGAAAGACATGCAAATGCTCACTGCCCATGCTAATTCAATATTTAAAACCATTCCCTTTAAACTTTTCAAAAACGAGACCTAAACTTTTATCACTTACTCTTTAATTCCGCATTGCAGACATGCAAAGTCTCTGTTAATTCAGTCGGAAAGGCTACGCTCCTTTGTACCAGTACACGAGAAGAGGAACGACGTTAAAGAATAATCGTCCTCTTTTCTGTAAAACCCTATGTTGATTGTGTACTGTGGTCTTCGGTTTTCAATCTATTAATCCTGTCTCGAGTTTGTCCTTTCCGTCCTACTTGCTTTCTCCTGGGATGTAGATGTATTGCACAATATCGATCTGCACAAGAAACCCAACGCAATGTCAAACTAACCATTAGTACTGAACCAACACAAATGCCAGTCCACAACACAATAGTACAGTGCAGTAGTGGTCTCAAACTCATCAAATTCCGGTTCTGACTGAACCTCTCACATTAATTTTAAAACCGCACTTAACAGCAGTTAGCAGGTTATGAGTTTGTTGGCCTACTCTACAATTTGGTATACCTCAACAAACATGCTTTGCTCACATCAGATCATGGTCACGTCACCAATTGTTACAATCATAGCGTCACATGAACACAAAATCCTTAATCGATTTAACGAATAATGCTGAACATCCTAGAAACAAATTGCGTTTGTATGCCCTGCAGTAATCAGTATCAGTGGTCAGCAACCAGAAACACAAACGACCAAAATACAAATGAAAACCGCAGTTTTTTAATGATTCAAACCGATTAAACAATTTCGTAGTAAAACAATAACTATGAAGATGTTATGCACAGATTAAACCGTGATGCAATATAGATTACCGAAAAGTATCCGATGTAATCGTTTAACTGCCCATTAAAATTACCCGGTCATAAAACAGCGGTAACCCGGAACCAAAAATGCACATTCAGCAGCAGCTGATTTGCCACTCAATTATTTAACTATTGTAACCTGTAACATTCAGTTTACAGAGAACCCTTTTTTTTAAATGATGCCTTATTTTAAAAAATTTTCTTACCTTTGTATTTCAAGATTTTAAGTTCAATGTCACACTTATAAAACACGGTTACGTACGGCACTTAAAACGCTGTTGACAGCTGACTCGAAAACTGACCTAGCCAACTTGTTTCTTGTGTCAGCGATCAGAGAAAACCACCGGTTAAAGAAAACTATAACACCGAATGAGGAAGAATTTTGAATTTTATAACCTTATTAACATGTTAATTAAAATAACAGAATCCACGGAGCGAATAAACTTTTAATTTTGACAGCGAGCCAAAAAGGCCAACACTGCAACTGAAGGAAACCTCCAAACTCTACTGTGGGAAAGTTTCCTATATGAAAGCAAAGGCAAACACCAATGCAAAAGGAAAAACGCATGCGTCCAATTGCATTTAACAGAAACGAACGTGTGGAAGATTTTGGTACATTTTGTAATAGCAAAAAGCCTTTGGAAGCAAAGGAAGGTTGTTTTATATAGGAATACACACGTATAGAATCTCATTGTAACCGTCTTGTCTTGTGTTATGTGTTGGGATCGACCCACTCACACTCTCTTCTTCTCATTCAATGCCGAGTTTTTGCACAAGCAAGTGACTTTTTTATCCTTCTCTTCAATTCTCTTGCATTGTCCATTTGCAAAATGTGTGTAATAGTTTCCTCCTAAGAGAAAGGACGAATTGTGAACATTTTTGCCACATGGTCAACTTTCTGACCTTTTTGGCAAACTAAGGCCCCTTATAAGTTATACTTTGAAAATCCTCCTTGAATGTACAAGAATCCGGTGTTTCGTGTGAATTTGAAATATAGAAATAATATTTTGTAATATAAAATTGTGTGATGAGAATTAAGACAAAGGATACGACTTAATTTTCAAGGACGCACTTGCTACGTTTGTAAACAGTGTAAATATTGGATATTGTAGCGTAAATAGAACCATTGTTGAGTTTGTTGGTTCTCTTTGTCTGTTTATCTAAATGTTAATGGATAAGGATTTGAGAATTTTGCGTTTGTTTTCCGTTTCAGAGGCGTTAGTTTAATTTTGGAATCGGGATAGGTAAGAGGAGCTGTTTTCCTGAAATCAAAAGAGTTTTTTTGAGAGTGATTTTGAATCTTGTTAGATCTGGTCATTTTGAAAAAGTCGGAAGAATTCAAGCTTATTACTAGTAATGTGAATTGTTATTAGAGTATCATGCATAAGAATGCGTGGACTTGTTAATTGTGTAGAGTTGGTCAGTGTGGAACGCTAACGTTTTTGTTTAAAAGGCGTTAATAGTGAGATTTATAGGTTATACTTTATCGGAAAATGTAATAATCGGAAACTCATGGAAGATCTGTAAAATACGTTAAACACGTGACGTTTTTGAATACTAGTCGAAAGCTGGTCGAATGTACTGAATAGTAATTATTGTTATAGAGGGAAAATGAGTAGACACATTTTCCTCCGGCTTTTGAATTATGAATATCATGGATAGGTTTGAGACCTCATTGATAAGCTAATAGGAAATAATACTTGAAGAAATTGAATACGACGACGACTTCCATTATATTAATTGATGTCGTTGCATCAGTTTGTACCTCACATCAAAATGTATGTGCGGGTGAGCTCCATGTCCGTCGTCAGAGTGGGACGGAAATGTTCTCGTCCTTGTACGCTCGTGACCGCTGGATTGGTCATCTTCTCATTCTTCTTCCTCCTGGCCATTGTGACTGATCATCGAATTGGAGACTCGGAGTTTTTCTACAGACAAAGTGAGTGTCAGCTCTTTTGATATCATTTTAATTCAATTCTCTTCTTTGTTGTTGTAGGCTTTTATTACGTTTAGATTGTATAGAAGCATTCTTCGAAATTAACTTTTTTGGCTGTTGTAGTACATGCCTAGTTTAATATGGAACACGCAAATCGTTAATGGTAGTAGCACAATTGCACGCGAGAATTGAAGCACAAACTGTCATTTTCTTGACTGGCTAAATGCAACGGGAAGGTTATGGAACTTTTGCTATATATGTTTTCTGTTGAAATCTATATAGGCAACTCAACTTGTTAACTAGTCATTTTTCCGGTCTTGCCAATTCCTCCCTTTCTAGGTGAAATGCGATATTTCATTTTTGTGTCAAATAATGCATATAGTCTCTTCATGATTTACTATCGATTTCGAATCCCGATCACCGCCACTGCACCATTGCACACCGACACAGCCTTGAGTATTGTGTGGGACTTTTACTAATTATACGTTTTGCTTTGCTAAATGTGGCGTTTGTCCTTGTATCAAATTACCGTTGAGTAACCCTATAATCAGTTGATGATCCATTTCGCATCCTAATGATTGTAATTCGTCGTTTTATTTAGCGTCAATATGCAAGTTTCAATAAGCGGTGTGAGCTTTTATTGAAATTCAAATGCAACCTGTGCAGTTTAGTTGTTTGGTTGAGGACAAGGGCAGTTCCTTTCGATTTTATATGCTTTGCTTTTGCGTTGCTTATTCTGGCTAATTTAAGACCATCCGAAAACCAATAAATGTAATACAGTACGCAGGAATTTATTATTGGCTTGTAGTGGGCGTATTACGCAACATAACGTATCGTTATTAGATTGGCGTGCGAAGCTTTACTCATTCGTTGACTTTCAACTCTTCGCATTATTGGAATTTTTTGAGTAATCATTGGTTTTCTCAGGCCTAGTTAAGACTAGAGTTACCAGATTAGCCTCTGCCGAATTTGTTAGAATTGATGTTTGTCACGTCACAAACACGAGTTCCCAACTAAATCGAACACCAAATGGGCTGAACAGTAAATTCATGCACCAGCAAGGCAAAGCCTATCAAAAATTCTAACGTTTCCAAATGCAAATGTATTACACTCATTCAACGACGAAACACGTGTGCGCCCTGTAAATAGCATGTTTTGATGGAAAGCAGTACAGAGTACAGCGTACATTAAAAATGAAATGACAATTGTACAGCCCTTTACTTATTTGCGTTTCCTCTTTCGACTGATCGACCAGTCCCGCCCATTCAATATGAGGAATTTCTGCATGAAAAATTAAACGATCTTGGTTAGCTCGATAGAATGAACATATGAAACACCAAACACCTCATCATTCTTGTCGGTTGGATAGTATTCGGATTTATCGATAGTCTTTTTGAGCGGTGTTTCCTACGGTACAGTGTGTGCAAGAGGTACATTGAGATGGGTCGATGGTTAAAGTTAAAGTCTTGTAAACGAAAGGGTGAAGTGATGGACGGGCTTTTACATTATGGACATTCAACTAGACACTTTCTGCACCGTTCCTGTGAGGCAGATTGGCATCTGCCGATGCCGACGCTGCTCTATTTACGAAAAATGCAATGTTTTCACGAGTATTTTTTTTATTTCTGGGTCTCTACGGTGTTTGGTTAGAACGTTTGATCTTTATTAGATGACATTCATTGCTCGACCCATGGATATTCTGTTTAACTCTTGTTCTGGTTCTTAGAACAGGGCGTTTAGATAGGAAAGGAAACGTTATGTTTTGTTCATTGAATGAATGAGAACAATGTAACTAGTTAGTTACAGTAGTTTTGTTAATCTGTTATCAGAATACTGCATTGTGTTTGTGTCAATATTTAGTATTTTCGAAGAAAACATGTTATTTTAGATCCGCGTTCACGATAAAACAATGACGATGAGATGAAAGAAACTTCAACTTTTCTCATTCATTCGCATTGGGTTGAAGATAACACAAAAACTACATTTCATGGTAATGTTCAATTACATCAGCCTTTGTCTACGTGATGAATGACGAAAACTTGGCACTGCCTTATTTGAATAGATAAACATAGAGAAGACATTAGTTACACAATTTGGAAAAGTTCTCAAAAGCTTTCACCAAGTGTTTGGTCATTGTATGGAAATTCCATTGCAGAGATGATGCTGTGCAGACATCAACGACGCCACGACGTGCATTAGCTGAACAATTACATTTTCTGCACAAGTCCCTAAGTGTGTCCTGAGTCCTGAGTCATCTAGACAATACACAAGTTTAATACCTCCGCCTTGTGTTTAATGAATTCATTATCGGAAGTGTGTCTTGTGCACACTTGCTAATGCTAATATTGTGTAAGAGTCCTGATTGCTTTTTCATTGACTCGTTATGGTTTCTTAGTGTAACATTGTGTACTTAATGTGTTTAGTGGAGGATGGACGGACGCTTCCGTGTATCATAAAGTCTTTGGTGCAGTTATTCCCAAGATGGTTTTATGACTCAAAGATCGGTACATTAGAAGAGAAGAAGCGAGGTTTAGACTTGAGAGAAGATGAGAGGATAGTCCTTTTACATTATGGTAGTATTATTAGTGTAGAAGTGGAAGCGTCACTCAAATTGAATTCCATCTTTCATTGCATGCTCTCTCTCACTTTGCAATTTTGCAGAAGTGCAGGTTCTTTGGGTCTTGAAAACTTGAAAGCAAGTAGTCAAGACTCGAGAGCATAAAGTAGTAGTTCATAGCAATATAGTAAATGGAAAAGACGAAAAGAGTATTGTATTTTGTGCTATCATCGGGGAGGTTTTCTTTTTAGCTTTCAGATTCCTGTTTCTCCTCGTAGGTTGAAAAAGGATAGTTATGCCGAACGCTTTTGCCGTCTTTTCTGTTCTGCTCAACTTTTTATTATTCACTCCAATGTGAAGATTCCTATCTGAGTTCTTCTGTGAGTCTTCTGAGTGTGTTTACAACACATCCGTAGCTGAAATTTTGACTTGGCATGCCACGGCATATAAATTCTGTACTTTGTTGCTTGTGTACGATATTGTGGTTCTTCCCTTCTTCTTCATTTTTGCTAGAGGATTAATGGAAGACTTTTTACAGAGCGGTTTTGTATTACTTTTAAGTATTGTAGTAGGCGAAGAACAAAATGTAAATCTCGCTAAGGGAGCTTACTTAGAACGGAACAGACGCATTAAAGTGCCTGTCTTTTGTATTTTTAATACTCCACTCTGCAGTTGTTGAAAGATGGGAAATGAAATGGATTGTTCCATGCGGCTTTTTTGGCGTGTGTGGGCAATACTTCATTGTCTGAAATGATTTTGTGTTGACTTCTTTGGATTCTCGGGCAGTACAAACTCAAGTGCGACGTTGTACGTATGCAATGCAGTTGTAATAAAACAGAATATGACCACGAGAAAAGTCAGAAAAGCCGTGAGAAAGTAGAAATGTTGTTGCTCCCGCAAACGGCTGTGTATCGCCATGTTTTTGTTATGTGCTTGGTAAAAAAGGCTGTTTCTTTTTGCATACTATCAGTTTATTCCATTTTGTATCATGAAAACTAGCTGGAAACCTGCTTTTTGTGTCTTGTTGCTCACTGTCAAACCAGCACCAGAGACAGACCACCTAAAATCTTTCCAGCAAGTGCATTGATGTATGTTTTGCTTTGCTAAACGTTTTAATTTCATTCAACGCAGCTTTAAGGTCATTTACATCACCTTTAAATTGCCAATTCCATTCGCATTTTGCTTTATAACGATTAATTATAACTTATAACCCATTTGGTTGCTTTGCATTTCGCTACAAAAAGGATAGCTGTAATTGTCATTTCCCCTTATCTTCATTAACTTTAAAATTCATTCTTGTAAAACTTTTTTAGTTCCTTTTAAAATTCATTGATATTTTAATTTTTGAATTTTTAACTCATCACTAACTCATGTAAATGCATGTTTGTTTTTGCATGGTTTCTCCATTCGTTGTTGTGACCTTTCCCGATGGCTGGTGACCTCGTGGAAATTAACCATTGGCCATTTCGCCGTTTGTTGCTGTATTTCTACATAAAACTAACCTTGTGTTTTTTTTTATTTAACTACGTTTGTGGATATTATTTTTCATTTATTTTGTTCGTGCTGTGGTGTGTAATGTGGCATTATGTGATCTTGAAATGAATACTTGTAGAAGTGTCAGTGTCAGGTTGGAGCAGTGGTGGGAATAATGGCAACCAAGTTTCCCTTTATGAGTTACTAACGAAACATTCTCAAGTTCCATTTAAAGCTAGTATTAAAATAGCAGTTACCCCCACTTTGTCTATATTGACACCACCGCCTTTTGCAAAAAGTGGGGAGATGCAGGGTGGCAGTCCAAGTCCAACAAATCCAAGTAGTAGTAGTGTAGCGTATGATGATTTTGATGTGAATATGACAAAGTTGCTTGTGGAAGTGGAACATTTGAAACAAAGACTAAAGAAAGGTCCTTCTCTTAATTTACCTTTTACAAAATCACAACCGCCACGTGGATGGGCACCACCTTTTCCAGTTGAGCTTCCAACGTGGGGTGTGAACCAATCAGTCGTATTAGAAGACTACTTGGATCCGACCAATGCAAACTCCTTCATTTGGCAACCAGCGGATTCATCAGCAGCAGTCAATGGAACATCCGTGTTTTGCGGTCCACACGTCAAAGTCTTAATTTTAGTAACGTCAGCCCCTGCCAACTTTGAAGCCCGGATGGCCATTCGAGAGACTTGGGGATCTAAAGAAAATCTCTCGAAACGTGGATGCCGTATATCCTTCGTTTTGGGAAACAGTGGGAATGATACTATTGAGGTGAGCAATACATTTTTAATGCCACACGACGGTCATCATTAAATATTTAAATGCACACCGTTTGCTTCCCTTCATCTTTCTTCTCTCGTTTTTCACTTCCCGTCATGTAACAAAGTTCATACTTTGAGAAAAAGAGAATTCTTGATAAAAAGCGTGCAACACTATCTTGTACCTTTTGCCTCAAGAATTGATTTTTAAGTAGCTTTCCTCAAACGAGAACGAGGAAGTTTTTTTTTGTTTTTGCATTAGTCGATAAACCGAAAGACGTGCGTTACAAGGCAAGGTTCAACTGCGTAGTATCAGATTTCTGTAATCAAAATGAAAATTTTTGAACCACAACTTCCGCCAGCAGCTTACTGATTTGCGTATGAATAAAATATTTATTTTGTATTATTTTGTATATCCATTATGCTTTATGAATAATGGATGCAGTTTCTAAGTTTCAAAGTTCAGAATGCCGATTTAAACGCGAATGAATGTACAGAATTGAGTATCTCGCAATCATCTTTTGAAATTAATTCGACCGGATGGATATCGTCGTAATAAACTTCCGTGCTGTATTTATTTAAATATGAAATCAAAATCGTAAATCGGCTAATACCTTTGCCCCAGAGTGCGCTTTATTTTGTTGCTCGTTGCAAGTCTGTTGTGTAATCGTCTAGGCCTAATCGGGGAATCACAGCCCAGCCACCGAAATTACGCAAGCTTTTTGATATACTGCTATTAAGATACGCATTTCAAATTTATCTTGATTTACGAGGTGGTCGCAGTGGTTCGTTATGTTGAAGATGAAACGTGGGAAAGATTTCGTACAGAGAAGGTTTGGGAAGAAGGGATATGGATGAAATGCACAGTGTGCGTCTGTGTATGGCCACTTTAAATAACAACTCTAAATAATACGCGGCTTTCGAGTTTCTAACTGTGCATTGTGGAAATGTCTAGACATTGAGTCGCTTAAAGTATAATAGCAATTGTATGATTTCATAGGACAATGTGGCCAAGGAGTCTGCGAACTTTGGCGATATCATCGAGGAAGACTTTTACGACACGTATCATAATCTAACTCTCAAGTCAATGGCCATGTTGAAATGGGTGAATTTGACATGTTCTGTGAATAACAATTTGTCCACTTCTCCACAATTCCTGTTGAAGACAGACGATGACATTTTCATCAATATGGATCGTCTTCTCAAAGTAGCCCATGATGCTCCAAGTGCCAAAATGCTGTACGCCATTCAATTCGTTATCTGATTTTGAAGTGATGACATTTTGTTATGCTAAACACTAAGGTTATTGTGATTTCATTTTTTTCAGGGGTCGACTGACTTGTGGTGCCGTACCGATATCCGACTGGAACTCCAAATTGTACATGCCAAAGTACTTGTATCCCGGACGAGTATATCCTGGTTATTTGTCAGGGACTGCGTATCTTCTTCGGGGAGATATTATCCCCACATTGTTGAGAAATGCTCTCAGCACACCACTTATTCACCTCGAAGATATTTACGTGACAGGGTTATTGGCCAGGCAAAGTAGGATTTACCCAGATGACTCACCATTCTTTACATATTCTCACATCGACCCAAAAGACCTTTGTGCGTTTCGATATATGGTAAGTCGAGTTGAATTTTGTATTCCATAATAAATTTAGGGTTTTGCAATCTTGGTGTTAAAATCGCAATGCTTTCAAGGTTTTATTCATTCAGTAATGGCACCCGTTCTACTTTCATGATATTATTTCTTAATTTTTTTCCTGTCTCAATGCGCGTGTGTCTGAATTATAAATGCATGGTCTGGTTTGATTTCTTCAGGTTAACTCCCATCAAATGACTCCCAAGCAGATGCGGTTGGTGTGGGCTAGTCTACAGAAACCAATTTCAACTTGCATTGGTCGAAAACAACGATGGGCACGAAAAATCCCTCGTATGACAAAACGGTTAAAAAATATGTGCTTATTTCGGTAAGAAGACTTCTAAAATTGAAACACTTTCTGCAATCTGCACCCAGCCGTTCACCACAACCACAACTTGACAAAACATTGCAATGTTATTGGTGGAGATGATCCAAGGAATTTATTTTCCATGTAGGGCCACGCCATGAATTGTAATTCTGACCCGCTGCTATGCTAATTACATTTAGCAAATTCATCGAAACAGAAGCCAAAAGGCTCTTATGAAATGTCTTCCTCGTCGTTGTAATGCTGAATACTCCCTATGATTTGATTATACTCCAACACTATCTCATCCAAGGACAAGTGCTGGAGGAAAATAATTATTCCCCAGTTCAGAAGTATTGAATTTTTGCGTTTACTTATTTCAACATGTATTCCTTACGTTGTGATTTGCGTATCTCATCGACCATTTTTGTCTCATTTATGATTACCTTATCCAGTACTATGACTAGTATTTTAACGCATTTGTTACCTGTTCTGTTAACTAAGAGATTCGTCTAAAGCGGAAGTCATTTAGAAGCCATTGTGGCAGTCTAGCCGATCGTCTAGCTGTCTTTAGTAAATTGTGACCTTGTAAAAGAGACCGCTATGTGTGTAGATTAACCTATCATGTGTGATGCATTGATGACTTAATTTTCTTCCATTGTTCACTGGAAGTGACAACGAGTCGAAATTTTTGAATTGACTTCAAACTTACTAGTCTATAATTTACTTTAATATTAATGCTATTTATATTAAGGGTAATCTTATTATATAAATAACTTTTATTCCAACATTTTTCATTCATTTCGTTTGTTCATTCTACTATAAATATTATACGTAGCGCAAAAGTATAAACGCTGTAATTCAGATGTGCCTAAGGAAAGTGTACGTAAATGAAAACGGATGAAGATTTCGTTGAAATGGATGGACTGATCTGACAGTTTGCTTTTGACGACTATTCAACTTGATCAATAGGATTTAAATTACAATTAACCCTTGTCATGTCAAATTGCTATCATGCCGCACACGCTGTGTTTACAAAACTATCTTCTTATTTCGATATTGGCCATTTACGAACAATAACTGAAAGCTTTTTATCGTACTATACACGGCAATTGTCCATCCAATGTTGACCGTCTGAGTGGTTATTATACTGTAATCCGTACTGCAAGTAAGTGCAAACAAAATGTTCAATAAGAGTAAAGGTTTATAGCAAAATAGTGACCAAAGTACTAAAAAGTACACAGTTGTAGAAGAAAAGTGCGAAATACTTGATACTTAAATTTGTTATTAATTACCTTAAATTACGCTGAATTTAATGTTCTTATCCATAAAGTTATGAAATGATATGATATAATGCATAATGATAATGATGTACGTAATCTGTGTGTGACATGTTTTCAAGTTTCATGTTTTCTTAACTTATTTCATGAACTTATTTCTTAACAGGTTGTTTGACTTCATTGTTAATACTCGTTCAGTATATTATCCTTGATGTTAATCTTTTTTCTTATGATTTTCACTCAAGTCAATGAATTACTTCGCGAAATGATTCTTTTGTTATAGAATCTGTATATGGACAAGCCGTCCAGTAATCCGAATCCAATGGAGCTAAAGGGTTTCTATTGCGGAATAATTGGCTACAATTTGCATCAAAACTCATTAATTTAAAACAATATACAACTATACCTCTAAAATTATTAACTCGGTGTAACGCGTAGCACTACTAGTTTTACAACAATGTTTACTCATTCAAGATTTCAGAATTTGCGTGTGTTCATGACACAAAAGTTTGTTTCGTATTACAATATCAGTATTTTTAGTCAGCTCTCCTGTGAATTTATTTGTTAGTAAAAAATATTATAGAAACTAAATTATCGTACATTGTAGAAAATTGAACTTTGTCAGGAATTTTTTAAAAAAAAGTCTCTATTCTTGCCGGTGCCATAAAAGGGTCAAATTAAACTAGTTATGAGGCTGAAAATGTACTCTGTTAATTGTAGGGAAGATATAGCCTATCTGATGAATTTTGAGATGCGGAATGCTTAATCTCGAGGTCAAGTCTCATATTGCTATACTTGTAATTGCTTAAGACCTCAAATGAAAAATCTAAATGTAAAAAAAACATGGGCGAAACATTAAAAGACTGTAATGTGGTTTTATTAAAATATTTTGTAGAAGTGCAATATAGTTCATTTTTTTTCAGGCTTCCATTTTGCTAAGGTACATTGTAGGCAAGAATCGTTGGAAATTAGTCTTGTTACATGGAAAGTTAGTTATCGCACAACACGACGTAAAATTAAAATACTAACGGTAAAATGCCTTACGTTTCATCACAGTTCATGTCAGAACGTTAATTTTCATCGTAGTAGTTTCTTTCAACTGTTCAAATGCTTCCATAAAATATGCATTAGAACAATTTTAAGAGGATAAATATAAAAAGCAAGATCTTCGAAAGGTGTCAAGTTACATTAAAATTACTGTTCCAAGTTGCATACATTAAAATACAATCGTTCACTTAAAGGTTTAAAATGCATCATCAATCATTAATGAACATCATATAAGAAATAGAATAGAAAGGATTGTGAGATTACTACACCTTGTAAATGCTACATACAGTTCTTCGTGTCGTACTTCATTAGGAAAAATAATACTGGAAATACTGCTTTTGAAATTAGGATAAAAAGTTTTAAACTAATTAAAAGTTGTCAAAAATTCCAAAATAGTTCCAACGACCAGAGCTACAAAATGTATACTTTGATGACTACTGAACGCAGAACTCTTTCCTTGCTCGTCCGTCAAATGACCACTTTCTCGAGGTGGTCTTTTCGAACTTACGTCAACAAAAATTGCGTTGTCGTTCGGGTTCGGAGTGGTTGTTGTCGACGTCATGAGATTATAGTGCGGGTGATGTGGATTCGTACCATTGGTCAATGGGACAATAGGTTTCGGTTTCTCTTGAACATGAAGCGGACCTTGGTTGATGACGGGAGGAAGATGATCCCCGCAGGTCGGAAAGTCTCTTGGTGCTTGCAACATATCGGACAATTCTCCAACCTACATGAATTATAATGAATTTTTGATACAAATCGATCATAATCAATTTGACAACTCGTTTAATAACTTGTACCTGAAGTATGAGTCCCATTCCTACTTCGACATGGTACGTAATGTGACAATGGTAGAACCAAAACCCAGGATTATCAGCTCGGAACCGAAATATCGTGTAGCCCCCATCAGGAACGGTGACTGAATCTTTAATTGGAGCTTTTGATCGTCTTCGTTTGACAAGTCCCTAAAATGCGAAACATTTTTTCGTTAGGTTACAATGAACACAGATCAATAAAATCATAATATATGTCATGTTGAGTTAAGCTCAAAACTCAATTGAGTTAAGAATTTTATACAGCCGAACACAAAAACTAACCTGCGCATCTCTTTCTTGTATAATCCATGGCTCAGTAGATTTGTTAAGACGCTCCATTGCAATCACTCGGAAAGCATGTCCATGCAAATGGAACGGGTGGTTGGCATCAAAAGTGTAGCCTCTGTGTATCAAACATTAAAGAGTATAATCAATTTCATTCATTCCTTTGTTCACGTGGGAGTGGGACAACATACATCAACTTATTCTAATCGTTTCAATGAACGTCCACTTAACTAACCTGTCAACCATAACGATCTCGACAATAGAATTTAGCTTCACTTTGAGCAAGTGTGCACATTCACAATAATCCGTTGTACAATTGACCTTTTTACTGAGAGACGTTTCGTTACAGAAATCCGCCTTTGAATACGTGTCCGGTTGAGTCAAAGGAGGCGACACCGGCATCATGTGAGAAATGTAGTTGAGTTGAGGCGTATAAAGACGATGGTTTTTGCGAACTATATGAAAACAGAAATTATATGAAGCGTGTCGTGGTGATATTCCTTCAAAACGTTCAACATAAATTTTGAAAGTATGTTTTACCAGTTCGAATTGGAATATGTGGCCCATGAAATCGGATGTTGTCTATAGGATTAAAATCATAAGACAAGTAAAACTGATGATCAGCCTTCTCTTTTCGGATAATTTCAGGGTCGTCGTCTTGTGCTGAAGATAATTCTGCAACGGTCATAAACCCTGGCTTTCCAGGAGCAATGTTCAAGGGATTAAGTTGCTAAAATGTACAAAACCACAGAATAAAAATAGTACAAAATAAAATATAATAAATCCTTTAATTTGTACAAGATAACGCATTTTGAGTTCTTTGGGTTGTCATTGTCATTCGTTCCACTTACCAATCCAGTTGACGCTGCGGCTTCGTGCCAGGATTTAATAGAGTGTTTAGGCATAGATCCCACTGCAACTCCTTCATAGTTGACAATTGCGACTTGGAAAGCGCTCGTAAAGCGTTCGTCACAATCCATCAATCCGCGAAATTTCATCCAGTAAGACGCAACAGGCTGATTAGCTCTAAGCACAATGTCCCATCTTTCCCCAGCGTAAATAACTGGAACAAACATGACAAACATCGTCACTTCATTCAACCTAAAGTAAATTGACATTTTTATGTCTGTTCAAAAAATGTCTTATAGTTTGGTCGTTCGTCGTTCAACATTGGGCTATCTAATTTTACCTAAGGAATCAACGCTAACTGGTTCCAGGTCAAATCCATCGGACGCAATAATTTCCATGGTATGATTTTCAATCGACAATTCCAAAGGGCAATTCAACACTCCATTGCTGATGAATCGAAGTCTATACGCCATGCCTTGTTTAATTCTGATTTCATGCAGAGGCACTAAAGGTTTTCCTTTTGTTTGAATTGTCTGTCCATGTAACAAAGAAAAATAGTGTAAATTGGATTTTAATATAATAACAAATGCCATTACGCGTCAGATTAATTTAATGAAAAAATAATGATCAACCTCATTAGGAGCAAAATCATCGAAAAAACCTGGACGAATTCCTCTTCCGTTGATAAGAACTCCACGAGGCTTGTTATCACCAGCTGCATGATGATGATTAAGAAACACGGGTAAAGAGAGATCAGCCAACCAGTCCCAAATCAAAACTTCGTGTTCGGGTAAATCGAAATCGTAGGATTGATTGGGTTTCTTAGGTGTTCTCACGACGAGTGAGCCAAAAATTCCGTCACCGCGTTGAAAACCGGCATGAGAATGCCAAAAATAGGAACCACCAATAGGAACGTCAAATTCGTATCTGCAATAAAAGTATGATGCCCATATCGAATTATAGAAATCATGCAATATATTTAGAATTTACTTCGTGTCATTTAGTTTAATGCACCTAAAAGTACTTCCTGACGGTATGGGGCATTGTGTAACTCCAGGTACACCATCCATCCATGGTGTTTTCTTTTGGTGAATTCCGTGCCAATGGATTGCAGTTCCTTCACCAAACAGTCCGTTTTTTACGTCAACCACGATCGTGTCTCCTTCGCATACCTAATTTGTGCATAGTAAGGTCATGCCATTACATTCATTCATTGTCGTATTTCGCGTAAATTCGTATACCCATTTTGCAAATTTTTACAAAACGTTGACCGCGTTTGAGCTCAACGTACGTCCTAAAGAATACTGAAACGTGACTTGGTATCAGAATTCGTCGTCACTATTCTATCTTTCTATCCCTTTGTGCGAATCCGTTTTGGGCCAGGAAACGCACGGCATTGAACTTCACTGGCCCAAGTTCCAATGAATATGAAGACTCGAGACAAACCTGGAAATCCCCGTCATTTCTGAGTTGTACGCACTCATGTTCACAAGAAACAGAAAAAATTACACAGAGTAGCGTATAAAATACTAAATACGGAATACAGATAGCCAGTAAATCCACGAAGATACAGACTTGCAGTCCAAACTAGTCATTTCAACGTAATTACTTAGCACTCGAGATACAAAAAACATCCATTAAAGCACGTGGAATGGACATCTTTCTTGACGTCAGATTTCCGAAGAAATAATACTACCGCAAAAACTCAGTTTGCAACTACTCAAATATAATGAATATAGTTTCACAGAAAACAATCATCTTACTCGAATAGCTGGTCCTGGCATTAGTCTATTTACAACTGCAATAGCCCTCTTGGCTCCATCAGCAGGAATGCAATCATATCTTGAACAATCTGATGTGACATTAGGACAATCGTAACAAGCTTTGGAGAGAATCCAGAAATATTCTAAAGTAAAATTGTAGCCGCAAGTCATGCGAGTAGCAGGATCGCTGGAGCATTCTCGGTAACACGGATGTGTTTCTGGCAACTCTGTGCAAAAATGTAATGCCAATTTTAGAACAACATTTTTTATTAAAAATGGTAGCTAAGCTATGTACTAGCTACAATTCCCGAATCCGAAACACAATTTATTGCATTCTTCCTTTAATTTGGTAACTGGGGTGCGTGATGATTTGCAACAATAAATTCGGTGCACAGGTCAAAGTGGAACATGATTAGAAATAGGAATTGACTGAAATCCCACATTAAATTGAAAGGGAAGGGGAGTTATTTTCATAAAAAATGATATGTTCACTAGATCCTTTGCTAACACAAAGCACAATACATTGTGCAATGTATAATTTTCAAACTTCACTTTCTATGATGCAATGATTACGATGCTACATCTTACGTGTTTTAATGGGGGAAATCAAATAAGTACCAATACGACAGTACTTCATGTTTCATGTTGCGCATTTGCACTGTTGGTGTTGCAGTTAGTTGATTTTTCAAGCCTCATCTACCTTAATGACTGAAATGAAAAACGACAAGCTGTCTCATTGACGCAGTTTTAACCACCAACGTAACACCGTGGCCATTGTATAAGGCTATTCAAAGTTACAAAGTCGCAAATGATGTCAACTTGTCCCCTTGTCCCAATTTCCCTCAATTGTAAAAACGTGTTTGAGTTGTGATTCTGGCTTTCAGTTTTTATTCTATTCCTTACTTCGCATAAAGCATGGCCTTAAGTAACACTACACTTTGTAACCAGACTTTGTCATTCGTCGCGATGTGTCCAAGCCATTTAATTAGCCTTCGTTAAAAACGACAGCAATATTGCTATTAATGCCCCAATTTGTTACTTCACGAAAGATAAAAATGACAAATAGCTTACCTGCCAAGCTTCCAATGACAACAAAATATACAATAAAAAAAGGAACGGATACATGGAAAATTGTGGCCGAGTTTTCCATTCTTTATGAATTTATATTTTTACTGTTTTGGATTGTCACAAAGAATTTTATGTCAATGTCAACACTACACGGATTTTGAACGAATGACGAATTCAGTCAGTCATCAGAGTTATCACAAGAGTAAGGTCACATGCAGAAATCCTCAAGAACGATAACAATAAACAAATTATCACTTTTCACAAAGACGATGAGGGATGCGGCACTCCGAAGTCCAAGTTCAGAGGATGAATGAGTGCTTTTTGGAACATGTAATCTTTCAGCTTCCAGCAGCCTTTCACTTTGGGGATTTTCAGTGATAACTGACAATCTTTTGTGTTCTCGATAATTCAATTTCAACTATATTTCAGCACAGAAACAGTACAATATGCACACAATGACACGATATTGCATTGGTCCCTATAACTTGGGTTTCCACAATGAGGACCCAACAAAGAACGTTCGTCGGCGTCTCTTCTGAATCTCCTGAAGCTGCGTCGCGCTGATCTCAACTGTCAACAGACTTGTCTTGTGTCAGAAAATGCAGATATGAACATGAGCACTGCTTCTTGAAGATGAGAGCTTAGTAGCCGCAGAATCTGAGATCTTATATGTAATGCTAATTGGTATGACGTCCTCGACTGCGACTATGCGTTTTGGTCATTTTCATCCTTCGCTGTGTCCATCAAATATGCAGCAATTTTTTTAACATTAGCAATGATAAGAATAACCCCAAAGAAGGGACGACGACTCACAAGTCAGAACATTGAGTTTTCCCGTGATTATAACTTATAAGTAAGACAAGAATTTTCTGTATGTTGTGACGTAAACTTTTCGAGAGGGAAGCCAGTTTAACCGGCCTCAATAAACGGGGATGTTCGTACGTTTTTCGTCTAATCGTAAAAAAACAGTCAATGATGTCTACGTCAGATACAAGATGCACCGGTTAATTTCATACGTGGAAATAGGTACTTGAAATTCACCAACTCTGACGCACTACGAAAATAAAATGTCCAAACAAACAAACAAAAACACAAAGTTCACAATTTAAAGGTGATGTGCATTGAAGATAATCATGAATTCTGCAAAACATTAGCTAATTAAAATGGAAACATGAATATTCATGTCATTTAAAAGTAGCTTTTTGATAGCTTTCAAGATTTTACCTCATAATAAATTAATTAGTAACACTGTCACTTTCTACTTCACATGAGGAAAAACAGTTTAGTTATTTTGTCACAATAAATTCAGGTAACCAATTACAATTACTTAATTTTCCCCATTCTTTAGTTGTGTGTAGATGCATTTACCTAAGAAACTCAACTTGAATTTTAATTAATTTTACAACACTCCACAACCAAAATCACTTAATAGAAATGAAACCGTATTGGATTCGTCTTGTTGTCCATGAACAAGTATTCAGCCTTGTGTAGCTTTACCTTACCGGCAAAAACACGTTAACGGTGAAGGTAGTAAAAAAGTCCAGTTGGCTTTTGCATGAATTTTATAACGCTTTAAAAATCGAAACTGACACTTTTAATTTTACGACTGACAGTAAAATAATTGTAAAAAACAATGAACTCAATGAAGTGTGCAGCACAATTTTCCAGAACTAATCACGAGAAGAATCAGATTGCATGCACGTCTGTCTCATAGAAAATGCTCTGGTGTTGTGGTGCGCGCAGGAAATTCCTTATTAACCGATTTAGGTAATTACGTTTATTTAATACTGCTTTTCATAACGTCCAGAGATATCTTAATGTGGAGTTCAGTGTGTATGGCAATGGTCCCCGGTACGTTTTTGCATACAAGCTCTCTGGTTAGTTTTCTAAGGCAAACTGAAATTGAAACTGATGTGATGCTCTTGGTCGCATGAGTATTCATAGGTCGAAGACAAGGTTTGAATTTGAAAGTCAGTTTTATAGAGTTTTATATACAGTAGCTGAGCAAATGTTTCACTTCAGTTGACTTGAGAGTTTGAGACGAAGAGCATCGTTTTTCTGATGTATTGGGCAGATGCAGACGAACAGACGCGTGTCAGCTCATGATAACAGGCTTGACATTCATTTTCCTCCAACGTTAACTTCACGTGGGATAACTAAATTGAACTAGGATTCTTCCGTAACTAATAACGTATATAGACAGATTATTTATGCTTTGTCGTTCCAGTAGTAGTCTTCTATGTGTTGAAGTACCCCAGGGATTTAAGTGAGGAATGACGTGAGGGATTTTCTTTTGCGTCAATACAACCTAGACATGTAGATAGGAAAGCACAATGCACAATGTCAAGCTTCCAATTTTGTCTATACATGGTATATCACCCAGAGAAAAGTTCCACAATGACACCGACATCAT
>JABASF010000690.1:0-34234 GCA_019776145.1 Harlomillsia oculata
ACATATTATTCCATTACGATTACGATACTACAAATTAATAAATAAAGTATATAAGTATAGTGATAAATTAATACGATCATGTTGTGTACCTGCTGAGTGGAACATGTGCACGTGGAACAAACTTTATTGCAGCTTTAAACTAACTATGAGACTTATTATTCTTGTGAAAGATGATACTGAATAAGTTATATTAAAGTTTTGTTTTTTGAATTGTGTACTTGCGATTGCGACGAGCGTTGTAGAATGTTTTATTTGAATAGTAACGTCCTTAGCTGTATGAAAAAACTGTTAATATTAACTGGTACAGATCTTGGTTCTCATTCATAAATATCATAAATAACTATATAGGCTGACAGCTGACAGTCCTTGCCGTCCTTGCCGTACGCACGTACATGAAAGTACACAAACGAAGGGCAATAAACCCATAAAATAGAAGTAGTATTGTAGGGGTAAACCCGGACGTTTATGAGAGACGGGAATCGGTGCATTACACATCTATTATTGACTTCATATCACAGAATAGTACGGCGAAGTGGCATTGGCATGGGCGACGTCCTTCAAAGCACGGTACACTGCATTCGGGTAATGGTCTACCATCATTCTTGGTGCGACCAGGATGTCCGAGAATTCTGTCCGGTCTGCCCAACGGAATTCGTATCGTGATCCATCCACCAGATCAGGTCTGTAATGTAAAGTTAACATTTGAGGGTTACAGGTTCAAACTCCGAGATAGCTTGCCAGCTTTGCTAATGAAGATATACCTTGACTGAAAAATGGGTCTTTCAGTGACATAATAAATCTTTCCTGGAGGATACATGGGACAACTAGTCACTGTCTCTCGTTGAGTTTGATGAAGAACTTCCACGAAAGAGACCTGTTAATTGTAAAATGACTTAACATTAAACATTATCCAAGTGGACAATGGAGTATGTGTCTCGCATGCAAGGTACTCACGTAAGCATATTGTGGTTCTTTCTCTACGAGAAGGTTGTCATCACTTCCCTGTTCATCATGGTCGTCTTGATTATTTGCGAGGGGTTCATCATACAAATCCAGGTTCGGTGTTCCGCCCATACATAGGTACCAACAACCTCCGACCATAATTCGATACTGCCAATCAAAAACGAAAACTACATGAGCTCAATGCGAGAATCCGAAGTGATTTTTGATGATGAGGTTAAAGTCAAGGTAACCTTGGGAGTTTTGCAATTTTTGATTGTATTGACCAACTTAGTCTTAAATCGTTCAAATGTAGGAACACTCAATCGAGGCACAATGTCAGCTCCCAAAACTACAGAAGTTGTAAAAGATTCGCAATATTGAGCAGCTTCCAACGTCATTAGAGCACCTGTCAAAATTATTTTTGGCATATTTATCCAGTTAATTGACGCTGAATAACTCACTATTAATTACCGTCGTAAAATATTGTATTATTAATTATTGTACCTGGAGGCGAATAGGCATAGCATCTTAGAGTTGGATACCGGACTCGTAACATTAATGCCAAAATCGTTGCAGTTCCATGCTCCAAGACTATGTCCTAACCACAGGCAAAACAGACTTGTTAATAATTTGTCATGTTGTCAACTCATTTAAATAAGAATGCTTTAGCACCATTAATAATCAGCGTGTAAGCAGGATATGTTGCGAATGCCTTATCAAGAATTTGCAGATTGTCTAATTTGTCCAGCACGTTTTGTGCGCAGCGAATCATTCCATTGTGAGCCTGCATAGTACAAAACCAACAATTGATTTTTGCATCGTGTTAATTGTAATTTTTAATTAATACTTAATTTACCTTGCAAGAATCAGACAACCCAAGAAAACTCAGTGACCTGGCTTCAGCAGTCAAATCCGTAAGAGCGTCACGTAGCGACATTGTCCCTCGAATTGAAATTATAATTGACTGGACAGAATGGTCCACAGCAACAAAAAATGGTGTTTGATACAGCTCATTATAAAACGTGGCGTATAACAAATATTGATCATGAAGTTTTGTTGTGTTTTTTAAAGCCGACGTGTGACAAAAGCAGCAATTGTCACCTTCTACTGCAAGGGAGTGTGACCTGAGTCGCATGAAAACGTTTGCATTGTGTAATTTAATTCATAAATTGTATTATTGTAATTAGTAATAATGTAATAAAAAATAGCTAAAATAACAAGCATCAACCTACACGCAGCATCCACAACAAAGGATATTTCCCCATAGTCGGCACAGAGCTGTTGACGGGTGAGCTACAATGTACCATGGCCACCCATAGCACCCAAGTGAATACTTCATGAAATATGCTATCATATGAGGAGTGTTCCAAGGGTCGTTGTCATTGTTCCTCGAAACATTCATGGATGCTGCGAATTCTCTGGACGGAGGTGGCTCGTTTGTAACAATTATTTCCTGTGAAAGACCGTTGACGTTTCCTGCTGCTGGTTGATTCTGTAACATATTCGCTTCAGCTTTAAGTTTCAAATTCAAAAGAATCAAGCCAGCAGCAACATCGGAAGCGACTAGATCACTATCTTCAAAAAGGAAGCTCATGATTTCTGAAAGGTAACAACAGAACAGAACCAAACTTAATGAATAATCAATGTACGACTGATTAAAAGCACAAAATGCACAACTCACTTCCAACTTCTTTAAAAGCACCACGGCTCAATTGATCACTGACAGTGCACGAGCACATTAAGAAACGACAACGTCGTTCCCAAATTCGAGTATGTCGCGTATTCGCATAAAGTAAACTACTTTCCAGTCGATCGTATTCACCTTCTTCAAATTCATGGCCAGAGCCCATCGGATCAAAAATGAGTGCAATAACAATTATGATTATCAGAATAATTACCCAATTCCAAGCAACTAAAACTTTAATTAACATAAGTGCATCTTCAGCCCCAGGACATTCTATCAAGCCGTCAAATACCCAAATACTTCCGAAAATATTCCACGCTATTTCAGGGATTTCTAAGAGTAACCTATGAAAATCCAATACGACAAGACCCAAGAAATTATGATTACATTTCCTATAATAGGAATCCTATTATTGATGATTGTAAATTGTAATTTGTAAAGCGTACCTAAGATAAAGGCATGGAGCAACGTGTTTCCTAGCTTCCAAGTCCATCATGTAGCCATCCATGCTATTTTGTACCAATGCAATGTCCGAGAAAACAATGGCCAGCAAAACCATAAAATTCCCATACAAATACGCTTTCATGTAATATCCACCATCACAGCTTAAATGAAACTCATGTTTCCAGTATATTACACAGCCGGCAATCAACCTACGTATTAATTATACAATATTAAAATGCCATTCAATCCCCAACAAATATTAAAATCCGACAGTCACGTAAAACTGGAATATCAATAAATTATTATCTTATCATGAAATTACCAAGAAACTCTGATCAGTACGTCTAGGAAGCCCGGAAACACAAAATCTACGTGAAGAAAGAGCAAACCACCAGTCACAGTCAGTATTTACAATATTTTTAATAGCTTGATTGTATTAAATTATAATAATAAATTACCATCACTGGCAATCTGCCATCGACGACCAAAGGCAACCAGCGCAGGCATGTTGGAAGAAAAGAAACTGAATCTCACAAAGTGGAAAACAAATCTGGACAATCTCCTTGAATCTACTTCGTTTTTGTTTGGAGAAACCTGACGTCTTCATCAGCTGATTCCTGTTGATGTTGACAATACAAAATTAAATAGCACGCACATAATGAATGACATCAATGTCAGCACTTAATTTGTATGAAAAATAGTAGCTAAAAATAACCTTGATTCATTTGATCACGCAAGCCGAACTAATATTTGAAATAAGACTATTGATAACAAGTAAACTCATTCAACTGTCAAGTTAAAATTAACTTTCATATACCCGATTAGAAGAAAACAAACATGGTCGGTCGTCGTAATTTCCTATCACTGAACAGTTTCTTGCAACTTAATCTTACGTTGCTTGTTCGATTACGAGGTTTACTTGCAACTTGCAAGTCTATTATTAATAAAAGTCAAAACAATACTAAATTGGCATTTATAATCATACTAACAACTTACAAGTTGTACGATCTGCATTAGTGTAATTTATGTAATGTTGATGGAACAACGCGTCTAATAAAGTTCTAAAAGTAATAATCACATGTTTAAACTGTAATCTTTAACTAATCGCGAACCTGTAAAAAATATCAACTTGTCAAATGAACGTCGATGTTGTCACTGCGAGTGCGAATATGAATTATCAATACGGGGAAAACCGTGTGCTCGCGCGTTTTGTCTAACCGTACACAAGCAGATGCATTTGCCAATGCGATGTGCGACACTGCCCTTGCCTTTTAAATGCACTTTCAATATTAAGATTAGATGATTTATTAAGTATTAATTCAATTATTTATGAACAACTCACGATAACAAAATTATCATTAATCACATCACAATGTGAGATAACGTTTTTTGTAATTTGAAAATAGTTGTGATTTATTATTACAAGTGCAACTTTCAGGCAAATGTTGGATATTAATGCTGGATGCTGGAGACGGGAGTCGAGCAAGTCGAGCTCACGTTTTGTGTATTGTAATTGTAGGTGCAGACGTGCAGAGCAATGTCTTTTACATTTTGATTAATTTTTGACATAAACCACAACATTAATCTAAAGTTTATCAAACTTGCTATTGCTATTGCCTGTTGATTTCCTATGGTCAGTTTTGTTCATGATGATTCATGAATTCATGATTGTTTGGAGTTTGGGGGCTGGGGGGTGGGGGCTGGGGGCACGTTAAGGTTTAAGTTAAAGGATTCTGATTCTGGACTGGATTCGTTTTCGTTGTTATTGTTAATTGTTATACATAATTTTATTTCTCCAGCTTCTTAATTTCATTGGGGATGGATTCTTCCGGCATGACTTTAAGCAGCTCCTCATACCATTTCTTATAATCTGCATTGAAGATTTTAATTTTGGATACCGTGTGGGATGACAAGATGGGTTTGATAAAGTTGTATCCGAAAGAAAAGACCCACGGAGCTGAATCATTTAATTTAAAAATTGGCGAATGAAATGATTGCTATAACCATTTAGTCAATTAGAATCCACAGTTAAATTAACGCATTTTAATTTACATTTCAATTACCATTTACGACGTAAAGTGATTTAATAATTTCAGGGTAGTTTTGTTCCAGATCTTGGAAATTTCCGTAAAGCAGTTGCATTGCTGAAATTGAGGTGAAAGAGTGAAAGTTGAAGTTGGTTGCATGCATTTTTAACGTAATAATCAAGAAAGGTAAATAGTTGTTGGATTCGAAAGGTACTTTCAATATTGGCCATTTTCCACATCGTCAATTCTTCCATGGAGTAAATCATTATGGCTTGGCTTGTGCCACTATCGCGAATTCGTTTCATATTGGTTTCCAGGATGTAATAGCAAAACTTGATGCACTCTTCTTTGTGGCCTTGCTCAATGAAAACTCTTCCATTCCAACGACCCAACGGAAACCACATCACTATGATATTCATTGGTCGAAATTATAATTACTCAATTAAATAAAAGCACAGTAGTTTTTAAATGTAGTTATGTAAGTTGTTAAGTGCTGGCTGCTGACCAGGACGTCCTTCATAATCATGCCCGGAATATCGAAAGATGAAATCGTCTGCAAGGAATTTCGGTGGAACCCACAACAAATAAGTGCTTATGCATTTCTCCTCTCTCCATTTGAGTGACTTTCTTAGCATTTCTTCTGCTTTTGGAATATTGTGGTCTCTCGCTTACATTTTCAAATGATTTAAATTAATTATTATAGAATTCACTAATGTTTTATTTAAAATATATGAATTAAATGTACCTCTTAGAAATCGCAAAAGTGTTTCTTCAGTCTGATTTAAATCCTCTGTCCGTTTCTGAAAAGCTTCTAAGGCTAGCTTTTCTTTGTTATTTTCAATGCGAATCATTTTAATTGCGTTTGAAAATTAAATACCCAGCTATATACGGTATAAATATGAGATGTGTTGACTATACAAAATCAGCGTGGACACTGAAGAAGGTTTAACCACGAACGTCCTTCTTCAGATAACGTCGTTCCATCGAGATAAGAATGAATTAAATTGAGCCAAATCGTAAAATGGCAATATACACATGTCCATTCGTCCAGTTTCGAGTTTCATGGTTATTGATCTCAATTCGCTATTCCATAGATCGCTAAATACAAATCTTAGGATGTGCAGAATCGTAAATCGTATGCATTGAGTATTTAATTACTGCATAAACGTTCAACTAGAGAAAGTTGGCCAATTTTTGTATGCTTTCCTCATTGGAAATTGGAAAAATTGGAATGTCTCAATACACAATATTTATTACGACATAACGTCTGACTGACAACAATAAGGAAACCAAAACTAAAATGCCAGTAAATTTCAATAGTAAAAGAACCACTTTATTATATACTTGGTAATAAAAATCCAGATGCACTCAAAACTCTGGACTGCCTGCAACTTTAGGCGCATCGGATCGGCACATTTTAAGAAATGAGAATGAATAATAATTAACAATAATAATATAATAATATTGGATTAATGTGATGAATTGAAGTGATATTTAATTAATCGTTTCATCTGCCAGGTATTCTTGAGGAATGGACTCTTTGGGCATTTTATCAAGCAATGCTTGCATCCATCTTTTCTTGTCCGAGTTGAAAACTTGGATTTTCCCCATCGTATGAGCGGACAAAATTGGTTTGATGAAATTAAAGGCTATGGTAAAAGCCCATGGTGCTAAAACCAGAATAAGTTTTCAATGGAAAAGGTCATCAAAGGTCACGATGAAATAAAAATATTACCTTACCATTCACAACGTAAATAGAATTGATGACTTCAGGGTAATTTTGTTCCAAATCCTGGAATGCCCCGTATAAAACTTTGAGCACTGCAAATTCAACATCAAGTGTAATGCAATGTAATTATATTATGGGTAATACTTTGATAATTAATTATTAGCATATAGAATTTAGTTTGTATGCAAATATCAAGGATCATATCAAGGATCAAAACATGCTTGTTTTTTCTACCTTACATTACTTCCTGGTTTCCCTAAGATAATTTAGGAAATGAGGATAAAAAGAATCAGTTTAGTTTAAACCAAAAATGGTCAACTTAGCCCTTTAAATATCCTGGTGGAGAATAGTTAATATTTAGCATTTCCTATTTCTTCATCTTCTACCCAATTACAGAAACTATACACTTTTAAGGCACATTGAAATGATAAATGTCTTAACGAAAATGACTTTAACAACCTTGTACTTTTTCGCCCCTACCTCACTTTGACCTTTAGTCCCTATAATCTCATACATGTAAAAATCATATTGCATGCACCTCATGCACGTCACAGAAAAGGCAACACAAACACAATGCACGTGTTTCAACAACCAACAACGTCAAAAAGCTGTCTTTCCTTTGACTTTGACGTTAATGCATTTTTTTGATTTTCATTACACTAAAAGGACTTTTTACCCAGCAAGCAAAAAGTTGAGGATGACATGCTTTCTAGTAGTAAAAAGTTCAGGGCTTGTGCAGAATGAAACTTTGGAATCGCTTTAAGTTAAATATCAATTTAAGCATAAAATTTTAACGAACCATCGATATTTGCAACTTTCCAGAAGGTGAGTTCTTCCATTCCATAGATGAAGGTGATTTGGGATGATTTCATTTCCAGAATCGCTTGTTGAGTAATGCTTTCCAGAATATGGTAAACCCATTGAACCAATACTTCCTTCTGCCCATCTTCCACCCACACTCTCGCGTTGTAGCGACCCATCGGCATCCAAAAGACTTTATACGTAAATTAATACAGTGATTTGCAATTGTAATGAATCCATAAGGAAAAGCGTGTGAGAAGAGTTTGATCAGAAGCTGATAACTCGGTTCTTACCGGGACGCCCATCTTTGTCCTTTCCTGTCCATCGACAAATGAAATCTTCCTTGAGCCATTTCGGAGGTGTCCAAAGCAAATATGAAGACACCTTTTTCTCTGTTCTCCATGCAAGTGCTTTTCGCAACATTTCTTCGGCTTTTGGAATATTCTGCTCGCGAGCTGTTCAAGGCAACCACATAGATAAAACGCGTTTACAACACACGATTAATAATCAACAATGACAATAATAACTAAGAACTAATAACTGTATCGAATGCTTTCTAGTAAAACCGAATACAAAACCCACCCCGTAAGAAACGAAGAAGCATTTCGTCGCTCAAATTCATGGCATCCTTTCCTAATGTATCCTTGAACTGCAAGAATTATTGAAAATTCAGTTTTAGAACGTTATCAAAAACGTACAAATGAATTGCATTTTAAGGTTATTTATAGCTTAAACGTCTTGAAAACCTGGTTAAGAGTGTTTTGTTCTGTTCCATTTTGTGGTTTTATGATGAGATCCATTCTTATGGACTTTGTCAACTTGATTCTAGGTATATGCAATGAATTCAACTATTACCACACATTCAATCCTGCAGTGAAACTACAATATGAATGACACTCGAGCGGATGATGTGTTCAAGCAAAGCACTTCACGATTACTGACGAACTAACGATGACAATCCACGAAGACAATGTCAGTAAAGGCAAGCCATCTAAAATCAAAATGACCCTATCCTCTTATTCTGTCCTTGTTTACTTCCATTAGACTCTCACTGAACCCCAAAAGCCACAAGTCGACCCCATTTTACATTCATTGAGAAGACGAAGAGATTCTGATGAATGTATTTTTTGAAGGAACTTTGTACCTTTTCCATGCACACAGGACACACACGCATGCCAACTTGCCTACCTGTAGTATCGCGTTCTTATAACATTGTCCTTCTGTCTTCTGTCTACACAGCTTCCAGACATCATAACAAGAAGGATGAGAATTGCACAGGGCATATACAGGAATTCCCAAACGGAAAAAAGACTATATATTCACTATAATATTCAATGCAAAAATGATTTCATAAACGATAATTGCGTTAGTAGGAATATCACGTTGAAATCGATGCAAAAAAAAGTTTTAAGGAAAGAATGAGTGCAAAATAATTGTTTTTTCTTCGCCTGCGGATCGTGGACTTTGCAGTTTGAATCGTATTGCATAATAATAATATAATTTGATAAGAGTTATGAGTATAATGAATACGACTTCATATAACATGACGATCAAATAAATTCTGACATGCGATTTCATTCGTTTTTTATTAGACGAAAATGATCATTGAAACAATGCAATAGTGGCGTGTCATTATGAGCCACAACAAGTCGCACAATACCCCAATCACCGTGTTTGTTATGGCTCAAAATTGTCACACGGACACTATTTAACGGTGTCAATCGTCAATTCGATTCTATTCTAATAGATGAAAATCTTTATGAGTCAAGGCCTCAAGTCCCAGCGTTGCTGTAATCAAAAATGTCTCTCATCAACTCTCCTCTATGACAAGATACGAACGAAACAATGGAATGCAATGGCCTGAAAATGGAGATTTTGCATAATGTCCTTCTATCGTCCGTTCACATTCACTCATTGAAACTTTAACTGATGAGAATTGTGAACGAGTTGACGAGTTCACCTTGCACCTGAGCACCTGAGTCGCCAAATTACTGCCACGTAGGCAAATTGTAGCCAAACATGCAAAACAATCTTTTAAACTGCTTCTAATGTTTGCAATTTCAGAATGGAGTGTTTACTTCCGGTCCACATTTGCCATGTTATTATGAGTAATTATAATATGAGATATCCGGAATGTCATTAGTCATTAAGCTCAATAATAGAATTCTTCATTAAAGTTTGCAAAAAAAATGTTTGTGTTTATTTAAAATGGGGGTTATAAGCTAGATATATTCACTTGTGCCGTCGTATAGTAAATATTAGGAATGTAAAATGCGTAAATTATTATAATTTGTAATCGTGAAGGAACCACATGATCAAAGATCTTAGTTATCTGATAAATTCACTCATCGTAATGATCGTTATGATTGAGTGTGTAATGCTGCAATGGAATTGCGTCTTTGGGCATCACTTCTTGAAGTGCTGACATCCATTTTTCCATGTCGGATCCATGTATATGAATTTTAGATTTGGTTGTTCCTGTGAGCACTGGTTTTACGAAATTATACGCAATTGTGAATGCCCACGGTGCATTGATGACATAAATCTTATTGATCACTTCCGGATAGTTTCTTTCCATGTCTTGTAATGCGCTGAAAAGGACTTTCATGGCTGCAATTTTACAGCAAATACTATATTAATTATGTGTTATAAATATAATCTAAAATATTAACGCATGTAATGAGTATGTATATGTAATCATAATAACTGGTATTTAGTTAAATTGTCCTTTCGTACCATCAAGATTTGCGATTTTATACATGGTCAACTCCTTGACGCAAACGATGAAGATGCCTTGACTCGCTTTGACCTTTTTGAAAACGTTGATAATATTTTCAAACAAATAGTACGCAAATTCGCGCGTTTCTTCTTTGTAGCCTTGTTCTACTATATCTCTGGCATTCCAATTTCCGATGGGGATCCAGAACACTGACATTTAAGATTTAGTTTCATTATTATAATTGTTGCATTATACTTTGAAAAGATTTCGTATTCAACTAATAATTAGTTTTCACCAGGATTCCCATTGTGACCAATGCCAGTATGCCCGAAAATAAAGTCTTCCTCGATGATTGGAGGTGGTTTCCTATTTAAATACTGCGCAATGTTCTTTTCCTTTCTCCATGCAACGCTCTGAAAGGATTTAATGGAAAGAGTTTTCAATAAACGACCCTGGCACAAATTCAACGGTATAAGGACCGGGTCCTTGAAGGAGCACACTTTCATTTTTACGCCTTACCTTTCTGAGCATATCCTCAGCTTTAGGAATATCATGGCTCCTTGCTCGGAGAAAGCGCAAACATGTTTCGTCGTCTTGAGCCAAGTCTGAAACTTTGGACTTGAACTACACAAACAAAATTGTTGACATTATTACTACACGTTTACATTGGTGAAATTTCTCCTTTAAAACGACAGAAAACCCGAACCTTTTCAAAAACTTCCAATTCATTATCTTCCGGGGTCAACAGAACCATTTTGCATGCAAAACTTTTAGGTGGTTTCAGGAACTAAAAATTCAATTTCAATTCTAAAGTATCCAAACCTACAATTTTTGCACTTATGGATAAAAAAACTAGAAGTGCTTATAAGTCAAAAGTCAAGCTGAAAACGTGATCAGGCCTATGTATTACACTATGCAAAGTTAAAGGAATCAAAGTCGACTTCTTTAGCAATGATTGTGCAATAAACTGCGCATGGACCAGTTTTTCTTGATCGGCTCAAGAAGATCAAGCTCTATTGAGCTGAGCTATGAGCTGCTGCTGGAGAGCAACTGCCAGACTTCAATCTTTCAATCATTTCATTTTATTTTATTCCGGACAATAATGTTTTGAGTACACTCCAGAAGACTCCAATGCAATAATGTGAGAATACAAAGACGGACAGAAGGCAGGAGCAAGGAGCAGGAGGTTGGTGTATGTATTACCATATAGTTTAATGAAGATGGTCATTTCGAATCATCATCGTAGTCGTCAGTCGTCACGGCACACTATAGTCACACGGTGTAAGGCATTATCAGATAAAAGGCAGGTTAGGTTGGTTAGGTTAAGGTTGTCCCAACGAATCCAGAACAGAAACCGCTTTTACTATCATTATAATAGTATAATAATAGACTATTAAAGGTATAACGTCAGGCATACCAGCTTATATAAAAGACAACGATTAAATGCTGGACGAACTCACGGACTGCCTGCACTACTGGGTTTTTAGAGAAAGAATTGGAACATGAAATAGGAATGGCTGTGCATGATTGCATTGAGAAGATCGCAATTCGCAATTCACAATGTTTTTCACTGTATACAAGTTATATTTTCCGACCTTGGATATAGTAAGTGATACATGGACCATATCAACAAACGATTCCCATGTGCAAACTGCAAACTCGAGGATCGTAAACGTTTATCTCTTGAGTGGTCGTCTCTGTTGGTGGAATTCTTCCATTTCATGATCGTCATCATGCGGAAAACTGTACATTGAACTTGCATACATGCAACTTTGCTTGTATTTGTAGTCATATTCTACTGAAAAATATCTTTATATAAAAACTGATTGACTGGAGAAGCATAATAAAATGGAAAAATTATAATCGTGTATTTTGTTGTCGTTACTAATGGAGTGATGCGTACAACTTCTTAATGATTACGATCAACAGTCAACAAGTCATTTGGAATGAAGGGAGGACGGAACAGGCTCACTTTTGTATTCTTTGTTCGCGTTTGCACTCTATGAAAAGGAAGCGAAAAGTGCAGTCGCAAAACAACAAACTGGTTTCAGTTCTCATAATGAAAAACGTGATCTGATGATGATGATGATGCATTTCAAAATTAATTGTAAACTAATTATTATAAGTAGAGAACACAAACGAAAACCATAGTTGGGAAATCATAGTTTGACTTTCAAACTTTCAAAACGTATATGTTTATTTTAGAAGTGCGTCGTTTTATAAAAATATTAGAATGATATTTTAATAAGATAATAAATTGTATAAATTAGTTCCGAAATACGTTTCTCATTTTTCTAGTGTATGCTGTATATTTATAATAATAAAATAATATACTCTTTGTCTTTAGCGTCTTTAGTATTGGTAATTGGTACACTTACACAATTACACACGCATATTATACGTACTTTTCGACTTTTCTACATTTGTAGTAAACTAACCATTTGTGACCTTAGGTTAGTGGTTAGTTCAGTTAGTTGGTTAGTGCGCGTGCGCTTTCGAAATTTATTAAATCAAAAATAAATCACCATCATCAATGTCCTTTTGCTTTATCGTAAAATATAAAAGTATCACTGACCTATGCATGTACTGGACCTCGTCGACCTGAAAGGTTGTTAAACGATTTATTAGATTTCTAGTTGTGATTAATTTTCCCATAATCATGAGTTTTACAACAGTAGTGTCTCGTATTAGTCTCTCATAGTTAGTAATAAATGCTATGCAATAAGGACATTGGCTTTGAAAACCTCGTAGACGTTGAACTCACAAGTGCTCGTCAAGTGCATCGATCCCGGATTATTTATATTACAAGCAATCCGGATAAGTATAGAGCAATTTTTCATTAGTATCTTTTGTACTTTAAAGTTAGGACAGAAGTAATAAAGAAATTAGATTTTCAATGATAATCCCAAAAAATGTGAAAGTATAACCTACATCTATGAAAAATCCATTGCCTACGTAAACTCTCAGATCCGGAGTTGATTTGACAAATTTTTCAATCACAAAATTTCTTCCTGGAGAACTGTATCTGAGCACTGACAAGAAGGTTTTGGACTCTTCGTTCATTTTGGCAGCTTGATTGATCAATTGTTTGACCCCTGCAACCCCGATGAACATGACGAGCAATCCGACCATGGAACCTTTTTTAACGAGCATGTAGCAGGCTAACAGAAGAATTACATTTGTCAACGGTAGGAAATGTGTCAAGTAAAACTGACCGAAAGCTTCATTCGCAATCTTATTGAATACTTGGAGTTGTCGGTAAAATCGCATTTTCTCTTTTACTTGTAAATGTGCTGCATTTTTTAGTAGAATCCTAGTGAACATCCCGTAGTAAATTATGAACGAGGATGATACTAAATATACGCTAATTTTGCAAACGCTCACGTACGCTTCTAGTAACGCGATTACGTAAACCGGGACACGAGTTTTGACACTGCCAAATAAAATGGAGTAAATCACGCTTTGTGTCGGTTTTTTTAAACACTCAAAAATCCTAATTATTCCTATCAATTGGAGGATAAAAAAATATACACGAGGTCACACCAACTGCATCAACTCTGGTTTTTGGTCTGCTGCTGTTCAGGCATCCGGTTTCTAATATTAATGTAATAGTTATAATTACAAAATGCATTTAATGATTATATTTTAATTTTTGAGTTTGAATGTGAACTTTGAACACTTTGAAGTGAACTTATGTGTCAATTGCACTCCATAGGATAGAATATGGTTGTATGGAATCTGAACTACTTCAAGTCTGGTGTGAATATTCCAGAAACCACTTAGGATTAACCGCAATACAAAACCGGTAGATTTCTTTGACTACGATCGTAAATGAGTTTCCCGAGGATGGTGTGTTCAATCCGAAATTGACGAGACGTACAAATCGACCGATGACTTCAATTATACAAATAATCAAGTTTATACAGCAATAAACCCATTTAACCCTGCTCTTGGATTTAAGTTTGTTTTCCAATTTATCGTACTTGAAAGGAAAGATTGTCAGCCAAATGCTCAATTGAAGATGACCGATTAAGGCTCTAAAACCTTGACGAATCCCAATTGTAAAGGTACCCAAAAATGGAGTAATGTCTGAGGCCTCGTCTGCTATACCAAATTTTAGAAACCTAAACATTTTTAAACAAGTTCAAATTTTGAAAAATATGCATTACTTCACTCTTAGGAATGCCGAATGAATGACGAATAGAATTGTGAACGAGTTATAATTATAATTCAGAAGAGATTAGATCACTCGGGCGTTTCCATTTATTTGCAAAGATGTTCTAAGAAATGACTTTCGAAGAATGCTTAATATAAATTGCATGCCGATGCGGGTTGTGCTGAAAAAGGTCTTTCGTAAGTTAAAATTCCTTATTCACTCGCTTACCTGCTGGTTTTTTTAAAAAATAGAATAATAATTATTGAAGCCTGTGTAAACATTTCGTTTTCGTTCCTGTCGGTTCCTGTCCGGCATTCCAAGAAATTCAATGATGATGGTTTACTGATAAGATAAATAAAGCCTCAATTTCAATTTCTAGTTAGTAAAACCGTCGCTAAAAATAACAACATTTTGCTGCCCAACAAACCATTAATTGCTTGTTATGAGTAATACCTTAATTTCAACTTCAAGCTTTACTTTATTTTTTTTCTGGAAGTAATTTACTACTTCAGAGAAAACAACATTGTTTGGTGAGTGGTTTTGCATTGCGTCTAATCAACAACAACAACAATCATCAATAATATAATAGAACAGACAACAACCTTGAGAACTTAAGTATTTCAATTAAACAACAAACATAATCTGCTTTTGAAATTACTTATAACACCGACAACCATTAATGTTTTAAATAATAATGGATTCAAATTGTAAATGAAATTTTAGATTTTTCGATACAACGTTTTGTTTGAGCGGAGCGTTAGTAGAGACGTAGAGAACTTGGAGCTATTTTTGAAAATTATAGAACATGTTCGTGTTCACATTTTCAGTGTCATTGAAAATGGTGGAGATATTGTGAGGATTGAAGAGTTTGGAAGTGTGCTCAAAATCATGCCAGACGGACGAAGGTCTTCGAACGGTAGCTCGGAAAGCCCTGCTCTTTCGGTTCAAGTATGTATTCTTTTCAGGGTTCTCTTGAGACTCATCCGATTCGGATAAGTTTCGAATAAAGGGTGAAGGTCTTTGTTGTCTCTCAAAAGGGTTATTATGATGTAATGCATAACCACCGCTTCCTCCTTCACGTCTTGGCGGCGGCGGTGGTGGAAACCCACCGTACCTCCAATCCCAAGGATGAGGTCGAGGTCGAGGAGGAGCAGGCGGAGGAATGTGTCGATAAGGTCTCATTGGCGGTGGTGGAACCGGAAATGGCTTATTACCGTTCATCATCTGTCTTCGACGCCTTTCCCTTTCTCTTAGTAGATCGTAAGTGTCATTGATGTCATCATTGTCGTCATCCTGATCCACTAAGTCATCGTTGTTGTCCACATTAGTGTCCAAGTCCACATTGTCCGACGGTACGTCTCCTAGCTCGTCCGATGCACTGTTGCTTAGGTCGAGGTCGTCGTCGTCCGTCTCAACGCTCTCACCACTTAAATCACAACACAACAAAAAATGCCCATGTGATTATAAATTGTCGTTTGTGTAGTTCCTTTGACCTTCATTTCCGCCTTGTGTCCAACAATAGTTTACGTTTGTTTCTTTGTTGCCGACAAAAACAATGAAGCCATATACAGCAAATCGTCTATTTCCGCCGTTTTTTGTCACAACAAATGAAATCGCAAGTGACCTGATATGACCTTACAGGTTTTCATTAGTAATAAAACTCAATGAAAATGAAAATGAAAACTAAATGCATTCATTCGAATTACCTTGTATGATTGCTTTCCACGCTACCAAAATCGATGGGTTTACAACTTTCTGTTCCGTTATTACCATTTTGACACTTCTTGTTGCTTTCGACGACCTTCAATTCTTCGTCTTCGTCAACAACTGGCAGAGGTTTTGGAGCGTCCAGACGTTTCAATTTCTCTGCGTGCTCAAATTTTTGCGTCTCTGGAGAATGCTCTTTTTTCAGCTCATTTAAAGGAATCACTGTACATTTTCAGTAACAATTATTTTATTTAACCAGAATAACAATTAATACGTTAATATATTGGCAGTTTCATTCAATTCAATAACGCGAGACGTGATTGGTGATTGTAATAGAAAATAGAATTGTGATGTATGAATGAATGAATACTGAATGAATAATGAAATAATAGTGATGTGAATAGTGAATATTGAATGATTGAATTAACAATATTGGCAATATTAACAATACTATTAATATTGGCTCACCTGAATTAACCATGTCATTGTTTACCACATGACCATGACCTCCACCCCCGAACATGTTTCCAAGTGCATACAATACCATTCCAGTGACAAACGTTGCTGACACTGACTCCAAAATGACACTGGTGAACAGGACCGTAGCACAAAAACATGATAGCACACTTTTCGAATTCATTCTGTTTTTGCACGCAATTTTAATTATAATTAAAATTCAGTTCGAACACATTTTTACAATGACACCAAGAGTGTTGCTTCTTGTTTACCGTAGAGTGATGACTGATCTGATCAAGATGATGCGCAGCGAATGACTCAAAGGGCAATGAAAGACTGACTGATAATGAAGTGTGTCATAGTGGCAATTAGGAGTGAATCTGATGGAATGTCAAGGGTAGAGGTGGTGGTCGCGATGAGGTGAAGAAGGAAAAAGGGAAAATGAATCAAAGTACTACCTGTGAAAGTGAAATTGAAAACTAAAGTACAGATTTTGCACTGTTTTAAAAGGAAATGGCAAAAACAACTTGACTTTGAGCGTTTGCTTTTCATTTTATATTCTTACATTTTGATATGCTGAGAATAGCCGATAAAATCGGATAAAAATGAAATCTGGGTCAACAATTTCTCACAGTGCTCGACGACGCGACGACGAGTGACGAGACGCATCTTCCTATGCTTACTTACGACTTTGATGAGTAGTTACTTGTAATGTTAGACGTGTGCATTACAAGTGTGCACACATGTGTGTAGCGGTAAATTAAGACAGTGCTAAACAGTAAACACTTGCACAGGTACTCTTTTGTGTAGAGTTCATGGTCGAATGCGTTTAATGACGTGATGAACATCGCATCAACAATAACAAGTTTATTATATTTGCGGATGATTTTCTATAGAACAATAACACCAATGAAATGCAATCGTATTTAATTGCATTAGTTATTATATCGTTACAGGTATTATGATTATTTTGCTTTATATATTAATTTTTTGTCATTATTCATAACTGGTGCGGAATGAAGACCAATTATTGAAGTAACGAATGCAGTTTTGAACATGAATTGGATTGAAATACAGAGAGAAAGTTTAAAAAATGAACAGGAAGTTATGGGACGTTAGTACTATAAGGTACACATTTTAAATTTTTTGGCTTTTACAAATTAGCAGTTCGTAATTAGTGGACATAATTCAAAATTTTATGACTGTTTGAATGTGTCGAGTGGGAATTTGCGTAGATAATAAACACAAGGAAAAGGGTTACGATAAGCTGTTTTATTTATGTGCGTATGTATGGGTTTACGTGTAATGTGTGTGTTTGCTGGAAGTAATAATTCGGATTTTGCAGGGGTAAGAAGTGATGATGACGGATAATTTATATGGGGTTGGAGCAGGCGAGCGAGCGGAGAGTGAGCATGTAATGATGCAAAGTAATGAACCTGGCAAAGGAACGAAGGAACTAAATACGAGATTGAGATGAAGAGTCATTAAGATTAGCCAAATTAATGCGTTTTACCTTGTTTTTTACTCTGTGGAATGAATGAAATGAAAGTCAAGAGTGAGGGGAATTAATAGCAGGGAGCGGACGTGGAAATGGCAATAAAACGATCATTTGTTGTGCAGCAGGAGGTCAATTTCACAGTCAGGGGTCACGTGGATTTGATTTTGTCTTGGCATGTTAATAGCCTTGTATCGATTTTAAATAAAAAGAATAATTATTAATTTTGGGAAGTCAACGGTGACGTTGACAATTTTATTTTATGGATCCTGGAGACGAGATTCGGGTATTTCAGAGATTTCGAGTTCCAGGTTCCAGGCTGCGTAGAGTGAGTGTGGAAGAGGGAAAAAGGGAAAAGTTGTTGGACGATGATTGCATTAAAGTCCGGTTGGTTGACTTCACAATATTCCGTGCGAGTGAGCGAGTGTGTTCATGTTTCCTCTTTCGCTTTTGAGTTCTCGGTGTTTTCCGTGTCTGTTCCTCTCGGGTTTTTGGAGGTGAAGGTGGTGAGGTTAAGTTTTGGTTGTCCCTGAGGTTTTGCACGGGTGAAGAGACTCTTTTGCCACACGACACAACACAACACACACGCACTCATCTTCATTTTCCGAATTTTCGGTTTTGAGCTGCTTTTGCCTTGGAGCAATCAAAGCAGAAGCAAGGACAGGGCCAGGGCAAGGCAGGGATGAGAGATAAAATGTCGCATCGACGCACGTTTCCTCATCTCAGTCATCTCATCCATGTACTTGTACTTGTTATTAGCCCTGCTGCCGGGCATCTTCTATTTGCAACATTTACCCGGTCGCATCCAACGATCTAACTTGATATTCCCCTGAGGCGTTCACTAAAGCTTTATACGGGTTTCGTTGCGGTTTTCCTCCGGTTTCCCCGGTTGCTTTTGCGCTCCCGAAAATGGTAAAATGCCCTGTGTTTGCTTTGGTATATTTTGCTTTGCATAATTATTGAGTCGTGAAAGTGGATTTGAGCTTTGCTCTATAATGTAATGGAGGAGTCAATTAGGCTCCAGTTTTGTCTGCTAGAGCTGAATGAAATCTGGAGACGAAGATGTGCTAGGATCTCTAAGTATCCTACTAACACAAGTTTCAGACAAAATTTCACTTTCAGTTTGAACTTGCATTCAGTCCCCTCCAGTTTGAAGTGGAAAGTTGGAAAATGGCAAGTAGGAAGTTGAATCAGGAAAAGTGATTGAATTTCCTTCTTTTCTGGCAGGTACGGAGGGATTCTCAGATTTGGGGGATGATGATCATTCCTGGGACATACGAGGGACATACACCAAATTAGATAAATTAGATATTTGGTAACAGATGAGATGAGATGAGGGAAAACTGGGAAACTCTTCTCTCGTCCCTCCAGCAAAAGATTTCCCATAGTTTTGGAGTCTGTCCAAAGTATTCCAGTATGCTCAAATTTATACGGTGCCTCGGGCACGGAAATTCAATACCAAATAGAATTTTAATGATTTTTCGCATATGAATTAATTTCCTGCAAGTTGCTGGGATGTCACAAATGAACAGAATTCATAATTGACCATCTGGAAACGGGTAAAGTCAGAAAAACATAAAACTCATTCATTTGGATAAAATTGGAGACACTATAACTTTTACTTTGTGACGAATGACACGACAGACGGAGGGAAAGTGGCATTTTTCAGGATTTTTGGGTTTTGAATTTTTCGTTTTCTTGTGGAGTGAAGTAGTTCTAAAGCCATGTTCACTGTCACTCTGTAATACTTTGCAAGAAGAAGATGAAAGATCTAAAAGAGCCCTTTTTCGGATATTTTGACTTGAGTGTGCGGTGAAACATGCCAGCTTCACTTTTGCATTCTCTTGCCGTCCTTCTTTTTGTATAAAATGACAGTTTTCCTGGAGGGAAAGAGAAGAGTGTGTTCAAGTGATCAAGTGAGTGTAACCGAAAGCTGGAGCTGGAGATGCTGCAATGGACCGAACTGAGCGAGGGAAGAAGCCAAGTGGAGAAAGATGTTTTCCCGTTGCCTATCTGTCTTTCTTTGCCTTTCCCTCATCTGCCTTTTCGCATAAGAAATTCATTGCCTTTCAGCTCTCCAGTTTTCCAGAAGGTGTGCTATATACTTACTACTACGTTCCATAAGTTCCATTCCAAAATATGGAATATGGAATATGCTTGAGAGAAAACGCATCTTTCTCTTCTCTTCTCATATATAGCGGATAAAGATAGCTCATCTGTCATTGCGCTCCGAGGGATTGTGATCATCTGTTCTGCCAGGGCCGAGAATGCCATCAATACAATCTGGCATTCATAACAAGTGTCGCGTGGGATGCAGATACTACTCGAGTAGTGCTGTGGCTCTCTCCTGCTCCAAAACCCTTTCTCCAGCACTACTGGAATCTGGAATGCAATATGGAGAAGTGCATGGCCACACGTTCTGAAGTATTTTGAAATGCATTGCTATGCTATATTACATTATTACATATATTTCTCTCTGGAGTTTTGTCCAGTCGAGATGGGAAAGGAGGGGATTTTGTACAGGAGAAAAGTAAAACCATTGGACTATCATCGCTCTCATCGCAGGAGCATATTATGCAGGAGAAAGCACCGAGCACCGTCAGCTTGGGGCAAATCCACCGGATTTTATCATATCATCACAAGGACATAAACGTTTCTTGCATATGTCCCTTTGCATACGTCCCTTATGCTTTCCTTAAGTATTATGAAAAGGGAAAGAACAGATGGGACGACGACTACGACGACACATTTAGTATCGTATATTCTCCGGAGATACCCGCCCTTTATAAAGTCCTTTCACGCCTTTATGCAAAATGTATGAAATCGCGTGTAGGGATAAAGAGTGAAAACCCGGTAAAGACTTGCTTCCCAGTGTTTTGACCACCGTTTTCTTTCATCTGATCTATCTGATACGATATACCGTATTGTAATATATTTTTTATTACAATCCTTTCCTTGTATTTGTAAGATTGTGAATAAAGGGTTTTGGTCGTTTTCAGTCGTTTGAAGATTCACCCGGGTTGCGAATGTAATGTCAGTGTCTCCTGGTCCCGCCTCGTAATATTACAATGAGCAAAGGGTTTTCCCTTATCAGTGGAAGAAAGGATGAAAATGCGACGACACGACTGGAGAATGACACGTCCTTCGTGTCGATGATGATGCGGACGTGACACTTTTCAAGATGCGACTTCACTTCACTTTAAGCCCTATAAAGCTTAGTTCGTTAGAAAAGTTTAGCGACTGTCGTCCTCCTCGTCGTCGTCGTCGTCGCCATCATCGTTGTCGTTGTCGAAGTCGTCGTAAGTCGTTCTTGCCGATTTCTCACGATTTTCTATATTATTCAAGTCTGTGAGTCATTTCTTTTCGTTCCCTGGTCGCTCCGGTATATAAGAGTATAATAAATTATAGTTCCAAAATATGAGATGTCGTCTTGCGTGCAGACTTGTCACTCCGCTCGCATTTGCGTTAAAAATGTCATGTATGGAAATGTAAGAATTATCTGGAAATATATGTTTGCTCCAAGGCAAGGGTTATCCATCATTCTTCTTCTTATAGCCCTCATATGGTTTGGGTTGGGCTGTTTCAACTCGGCTTCCACGGGTCCAAAGAACGTGAGAGTTCCAATGTGTGTATGTGTGGTCGCCCAGAAAACCAAGAACACTTCTCATGGTATTTTTATTACATTCTTTCCCTTGTATTACTTTACAGTATACAGCAGCTCTGTTTAAAAAACCTGGAGAAAATCTTCAAAACTTTTAAAACAAGTATGCTAACAATAGCTGGAACAATCATGACAGTAGTTTTCTACTGTAGGTACATTTGTAAAGAAAATTCAAAATAATAAGATTGGTTTTGTTCATTTTGAGAAAGATGAAATGAAATGAAAATGTCTTTGTTTTCGTTGTTGAACGGAAGTTGAAGTTTATATCAGAATGTGGAAAGAAAGCTCTATTAAAGTAATGGAAAGGAGAGGAAAGCAAAGTGCAAGGGAAAGCAAAAGGTATTATATTCAGAAGAGAATGAATGAAAAGAAGCTCAGCAGGAGAGCAGCGAAGGGATGCTGCAAGCCATTCGCATCTCGTTGAATTGCATGGCATCACAAAAGGGATTCTTTGATCAAATGGGAAAGAGCTGAGAGAGGAACAGAGAAGAGGTGGAATATAAAGATGAGATGCGATGAGATGCGAGACAATTCCGAAAAGGGAGACAGAAGAGACAGTATAATTATACTACTACTACTTTCAACAGATAATTTCGCTGACCTTCCTTTTCATTTCGGTAGCTTCCCTCATTTGGCTTTATTTTCTGGGAAACTTGATTGGCTTTGTGTACTTGGCCATTTGACGTCTCTGAAGAAGTCAATGAATGAAGTGTATAAATGAAATGGAGTGGGATGGGTTGGGTTTTGGGTATTTCAGTTCACATTCGTTCACATCACAGGGAACCCTTCATTCCTTCAGTTTGTGTTTAGTTGCCGGTCATCGTCAGCTTTTGAAGAACTGCTTTAACTTGTGAGTGAGAATAATGCGAGATGCACGGACAGAGGGAAAGAATCAAAGAGCATTTCAAATGTGTTTCTCTCCGTGTGAAAAGAAAGGGAAAGCATGGGGAATTCAGAACAAAAACACCAGGAGCACTCCTGCCTCTACTGCTTTTCCCTCTAAAGTAAAGTGGAAAGGTCGACTGTTGAATTTTCAACGTTACATATAGTATTCGTACATGTACGTTGTGTGTGTGTGTGTGTTTACGTGTGTGTGTTTGTGTACGCTTGGTCACTGGCTGGAACTGGAACTGAGCTGAAATCTTGAGTTTTTTACGTTTTAAGGTGGGTAAGGTTTAGTGATAGATTGTACATAAGATTCATTTTGCTATAAGGGAGAAAACCAGAAAAGGGGAAAGGAAGAAAGAAAGAAAGAATCTTTCCTGTGCGCCCAGCACAGTCCATTGTCTTTTTTCTTCTCTTTTTTTGGCTGCTGTCGTTGTTCAGTTCCGTTCTTCCTTTTCCTCATTCGCAATTGTGTGACCTGAAGGTACAAGAAAGAAAAAAATGATGCTCATCACGTAGTTTCGTAGGATTGGAGGGTGTGGATGTCCTCCGACTCCGTCTCTCCTCAAAAGACCCAGAAGACCGAAATTTCTTCCCGTACTTTTTCGCGTGCACGTCTTCACATCGAAAATCCTAACAGGGCCAAGGCAAATGGCAATCACAATCCTAATGGCAATCGCAATGGCATTTTTGGCGCACTATGGGTGCTCAGATGCTCCACCAATTCTTGCTTTACTCCCGCTCCCACTCCTGGCGAGACTCTTTCTTTCTGCTCGGATGCATTCCTCTGAAATTCGGTGTATTTGCCTTTGCTCTGTGTAGTTCTGTTTGATTTGCTTCCTTGTTTGAGTTTCAGCTTGGGGATATTTGTTGATTCTCCATGCGTTCCTCTATACTCCACTCCATGTTCACTACTGTACAAGAATGAAGTGCTTTTTCCCCAAAAAATCCTTTTCGTCCCGACACAACAAACGAGTAAATAAAAACATAAAAACATGTTCAGTGTGTTTACTCTGCATTCTTTTGTTGAGATGAAAAGATGACGGCTTAATTCAATTTACAACTTTCTATAAACATACTACCCAACCCCTCTTCGTTATAAAATTAGTCAACAAAACTAACTCCTACTATTAATTCATAATAGTAATTTAATTAGTTCAAAAAATGCATTTTTTGTTTTCATCTCGCAGTCGAAATTTGGTTCACAGCCCACGATTTGAACGCATCAACGAAGGTGAAAACCACGGGACCGTACAAGTCACAGGATTGAGTTGCTTGAGCACGATGGCTTACAATGCCCTTAGGAAAAAATAAAATAATGTCTTAATTAATTACTAAACATCAACATGACCGAAGTTTAAGTGATTTCGGAGGCGTTACTTTAATCACGAATCTGACATGCCCATTACTAAGCTGTTCCTTCACAACAAGGCCCCCTCCACTGTCCCCTTTACATAAGGCGGCCCCTTGTGACCTAACCCCACACAAGGAACCGGAAGGAATTCGCCCTACAAACAGTTCACATTCTGTCTTTGGAATCGGGACAAAATCCGCATATTTCAAAGGTGTTAACAGGTTGGACCGATCACTAATTCCAAATCCAGCAACCTTTAGAAACCAAATCAAAAATTTCAAATTATAGGATCTGATGACAATCGGATAATAATTAGGAAATGTTCTGGAAATAAACTTACCGTAGCCTTTTCCTGGACGTCAACAACCTTATTTTCCTCCGTGTCAATGTCAGATGCGAAACAAGCAGGGCGGACTTGTCCGTTCAGCTTGGCTGGACGTTTTAACTGCACTAGAGCAATGTCCGAGCGTAATGTGGAACGGTCGTAAGCCGACGGGTACCAGATGCGTTTCACCTGTGTGCAATGATCATAATCCTGATTACAGAGTTACCTGACCTGCTTTATGCAAATATGACCTTGGAATGAGTGCACATATGAAACCTTACGTCATGAATATCCTGACGACGAGACTGAAACTGAATTGCAGTGAAATTCGCACTGGAAGGATTGAGGACTATTTTGAAATGACTGTAAGCCGTCGGGGCCGAGTAACCATCATTGTCATGAATGCAATGAGCTGCTGTCAATAAGAAATCTTGACTTATTAACGTTGCACCGCACTGGTAGTACACTATGTTGTTGTTGACCCGGAACAATGCTGCGTGCCAAGGAGCTCGACTTGATGATTGACTGTGGGCGTCATTCGTCATGGAACAATCTGAAATAAAGATACAGAATTTGCAATGTCCATTGTCAACGTGTGTCAACTGAATTTGACATGAGGACAGGAGAGCCCTTAACCTGGAACACACTTGAAGGGTTTTACTCCTGCCCACGTTCCTGTTGAGAGACACGTCATCTGCAAACTGGAGTAGTTGAAGGAGGATGAGTGAAGACGCTTGCATGTCACTGCCACCACTGTGTGAATTGGAACCGCAGAGCTAAGATCATTGGACGTTTTGGATGGCGAACAGTCGATAGGTCGTTTTGTTTGTTGGTGACGGCAAATCACTTCCACACCCTTCGAAACAATAAATAACATACGTTGAAAGAGTTAAAACTGATATATATAGTTTATATTATAGTTAAAAACAAAAGTGAATTACATTGCATATTATTGTATTGGCTTACGTGCATTCTTGGTAGAGGTGAGCATGACTTTTTGACATCAATAACCGAAGCATTGGAGACGGGCACTGGTTTCGGAAAATTACCCGATGATTCCTGTTTAATAACGCTATTTGCATTTTTATTTGCGGGAGAAGCAATCGCCCGAAATTCGCGGGGGTTATTGTGATCCCCCGTTGCTTTTGGTTTTCCTGGATCTTTAACGGTTGCATTTAAACTTAAGCTAATGAAACTGACAGGCGAATGATGAGTTTGCTTATGGTCTTCTACATCAATTTTTGGCACCGTTTCATTCCACGATTTACAAATGAGTGCATTTTCATCTTCGGAATTTGGACAGTCTCCTTTTCCGTCGCATGCACGACTGAATGGAATGCATGAATGTGTGAGAAAAGACGGTGAAGTAGAACCCTTTTCTGGTATACTGCATGCGAAAGATGATTGGCAGCTTAATAGGGAACAACAAAGCAGTTTATTAAAAGTACTTAAATGAACAATGCATTAATAAATCATTTATGAAAGTGATAGTGAGTTTAGTGAGCCCACTTCATTTTGTGCCTGAGCCACTTGACTTGATCAAGACTTGGTGCATAGGCAAAGTACAGGAGATTCGGGTCAGGATTAGCACAGATGTCTGAAGTTGTAGAAGGGGTTAGGACGATGGACCCTAACAAAAATGATCTTCCGAACATGGTGACGGTTAACGGATGACCTTGTCGCAAACAAGAAGACCCTAAAAAACAGGAGAAACGACATAAACAATGAAAGCTCTAATATAAACGTTTGTTGAATAACGTCCAATATTAATCTAGCTGGCGTATTGAACGACGACGATGCGCAATGAAATTCGTAGTAGTGACAACTATTTTGCAAGAAGGGAATGGAGAAGTTATTTGTCTACCTGTTGTTGAGAGAGCATTGTTGACAACTCTTACGCAAAAGACACCTTCTTCAATATCCCTATGATAAGTTGATTTAAACTTGGCAGCGCATTGGTCATTCTCACTGAACAATACGAAAGGACTTCTGGTGTTTCCCGAAGGATCGGCGAGTAGCGGAGTGCCTCTTCCAGTGTACAATGCATCATGGTATTCCTTGAATACATGGCGAACGAATTGGAACTGTTGTTTAGTGTCAGGGACAGCTGGGACACACAAAGTACCAGCCAGGGAACTTGAAAGGTCAAACGGTGATTTGAGATGTAGCACAATCAAATGAAACAGAGGTTTTTTGGAGGGTGTCGGAGTCGCGTATGGTTCAACATGTATCACCTGTCGGAACTGAGTAAACCGATCATTTCGTAAGGACGGTTTTGACTGAAATGCAATTCCAACAATGATTTGTTGAGGACCCGGGATTTGCATCGGATACTTGGTATCAATCACTGGAAAGTATGTAATGTCCCTGGAAGGGATTAACACCCCAATCATGGTTGAAGTTAAGAGAAATCCATGTGTAAAGAATTTAATTTCAGAGGACGAGGCATTTTGGGGGCGAAGGAAGACACCGGCATTCCAAGGCGTCTCTGCTCTCGGATCGTCTGAATTTTGCGTTAATGTGCCGCAAGCTAAATTATTTATTCACAAATTGAATTCTATCCTTATTCTGATGTAAATTTAATGTTTATTTAATCAGATCAAAAAGTAGTCATCATTACCAGTTGGTTGTTTATTTTCAATCCGTGCTTGAACACTTTGAATCACAAATAAATACAGTAACAAACAGGATGTTAATTTAATTAACCTTATATTTATTATGAAACGAGTAGATGGAAACCAAGAAGACTGTCGTACGATTCCGTCCGACATGTCCATTTGGTGACCATTGTGTGACGATGACGATTGTCGTTGTGTTTGTTGTTGAGCTGTTGTTGATTGTCGTCGTCCAAAGTGCATTGCGCAATTGAGTCACGTGTCACACTGTCTCTTTGTCACAATAATAAATGCATATATGCAAATTAATTCTTTCAAAACCTATTGCGAATTAAGATGGCACAACGACAATTTTACAATGCTAATAGGTAATAGCATTAGTGTTATTTCAGATGCGCCTGCATTTGAACGACTGACGATGAAGATGAAGGAGATGAGACGAGCTGAGTACAAAATGCGAAGATGCGAGAAGATCATTTACCTCATCAACAACAAGTACCATACTTCGTGTTTAAAGGAGCAGGAAGATGAACTCATGATAATGTAATAGTGTCCAGTCGACTACAAGACAACAATACAATAATGCCTATAGTCTACGGATGCCTGAGCAATTGCGCTTTTATACACAACTAATAGTAGTTTTGCACTTTTGCTTTGAATTTATGTTTATTGATGCAGTATGAATCGTATGAAGGTCTGACTGACCAAGTCTAAAAGTATCAATCAACGGGGCGATGAGATACATGATACACCATACTTACATCGTCGTAGTCGTAACTCGTCGTCAGTCATCAAAACTCAACGTAAACTCCTATCATGAATATATTCAGAGGGCACTTGAACGACTTCAATTCAACTTTAGGAAAATAAATTACGTTAGCTAACTGCTTTTTATTCTTAGTCAAGGTCGTTCTGGTTTTTCGTTAAAAATGTAAAAAACAGACATGCATTTTAAATTATTCAGATTCTTTTTTGGAAAAGACAAGCATGTTGATTGTGATTGTTCATGTTTCAGCTGAAGCTGAGGTGACTACGAACAAAGACATTGGGAATTGGATGGGTCAGAGTCACAGCTCACAGCCACAGCCAAGATGACGAAAAGCCAAGGTACATTGTGGACGAGCATTGTTGATGGTGACGTTTACTGATATGCTCAGGTGACTTCCTGTTGTACATATAATGCGAATCTCAAACGAGCTAGTTTTTACGTGCGGTTTGTTGGTGTTGGGTCGTATGCATTCAAATGAGTCAAGGTGATCAACATCGTTCAAATCGCAATGAAGTTTGCTCTTTGTTGACTTTGAGGGGTAAGTTGAGACTATATCATTTATTTTTTGCTTCCAAATGTTTTTAGATGTTTTAGTTTTGGCAAAAGATGCAAATAGGTATTATTATAACATATGTACTGATATAATAACGTATTGTAAATTGTAAAACAAAACAACTCACTGAGAAATCCCTGAGGTACGAGCAGGATAAATCGGAATTTGCTCTTCCTTTATGAAAGGGTTTCGAGCAGATTCGTCATGGGAAATGAATTTTAGATGACTCGTTTCAAATTCATTTCATTGCTTGTACCAGTACCAGGGTTTTGTAAAACTCGTCAGAAATTCATATGAATTCATGTATGGAAATTATACATGTGCTGGAGAACTTGTCCAGTTGTCCAGCACGGTCATTAACTTCAGCAACTGGTTTTGACCCAATCCAGCCCTGACCTTTTGGTAATGTTCATGTTTGTGAAAACCTCAGCACACGTCGGATGAATTCCAATGACCCATTCGAAATCCGTTTTCGTTGCTCCCATCTTCATTGCTAGTGCAAATCCTTGTGTGACTTCTCCAGCATTTGGTCCAAGGTAATGAAATCCAAGTACCCGCTCTTTTTCCGGTAAAAGTGTAATGTATTTTGAGTAGCACGTAGTCTTATCCCTGGAAATGCAATTAGGAAAACTTAGTAAATGCAGAACATGTTAAAGTTATAGGATAATTTAGATTATACAAGTGTGATTACTACGGATCATTAACCTTTCTGGAACTGTAAACTCCAGTGGTTGGGAGGAAATGTGATAGACCTCAACGTTCTCATCCCCGTATCTTTTGATTGCCTCTTCTTCTGACAACCCACAGCACCCGTACTCAATCGGAGTGAAAACCGTAGTTGGGACTTTATCGTAATCTGCGAGTTCTTTACTTCCACCGTAAAGTCGTTTTGCGAGGAGCATGCCCGCTTCAATAGCCACTGGTGTTAGTTCCAGTCGTCCTTCTGCCACGTCACCAATGGCAAAAATATTTACCACATTAGTAGTGTCAGCATCGTCAGCATAGATTTTTCCAGTTTTAGGATTTATTTTGACTCCAGCATTCTCTAACATGAGATCTTGAGTACATGGATCACGACCTATTGCAAGGACGACAGTGTTGAAAGTTTCTTCGAAAACATCGTCAGTTTCCACATTCCGAGCAATGACAAGAATCTGTGGAGGCGTTCCGTTTTCAATTAACTGGATCTCTTCCGGCACCCAACCTCTCATGACCCGTACCCCGTGCTCTTCAAGACTTGCTCCGATCATGTTGGCAATTTGTTGATCAAAGTCCCGAAGGAGAATTGACCGCGCCAAAATTGTAGAATCCACCCCAAGTCCCGCCAAAAATCCTGCACATTCCAAAGCAATGTAACCCGCCCCGATCAAGAGCACTTTACCAGGATGGTACTTGAGGGAGAAGAGATCATCGGAAGTAATGCAGTGCTCATAAGGACCACCGCCTGGAATTTCGAGATAGCGAGGTCTCCCACCCACAGCAACGACGAAATGATTAGCCATGACTGTAAAACTCTCTCCTTTCTTATCCGTCAGAAGTAAAGTGTGATTGTCTAGGAATTCCGCAAACGCGTTAAAATACGTGACGCCGTCTTTCTGCAATGTGACCCTGTAACCCCAGTTAAGGGATGCGATGTATCTTTGGATGTTCTCGACCATTCTGTCCCAGTCGTGGGACACGTCTTTGTGGTCAGGAACGTCCCAGCCAAAAGCAGAAGCGTCGCTCACAGCCTTCCCAACCAATGACGCTTGGTGCATTAATTTCTTTGGAATGCACCCTACATTCACACAGGTACCGCCAAGGCCCCAAGTGGACCCTGCAGGAGACGGTTTCACAAAATCACACAAAGCCACACGTTTATCATATTTAGCTGCTTGTTTTGCACATGCCAATCCTCCAGATCCTCCACCGACTATGATCAAATCAAATTCATAATCACTACTGCAGTTTTCTTCTTGGGTGAGAAATTCCCCGAAACAAATCTGGGGAATTTCCGTTTTTGTCATTGCGACACCCATCGCGCGAGCTTTTGCTTGCTGTGATAATTTGATTTCTCGGTTTAGTAACTGTTCTTTTCGGATCTCTTGTTCCGTTCGTGCTTCTTTCTTTCTAGGATTTTTCTTATGTGCTGACGGCAATTCGCCTAGATGTAATTCCCACGGTTTTTCCAGACTCGCGTCACAAAGAAAGACATGAATGAATGTTGCGAATTTTGTTCAAAAGTCAAAATGTAATCTGTCCAAAAGTTTACAGAAACTGAACTGTGGTCATGAAGACGCGTAAGAGAATGTTCCACTCCTACCGAACTGCTCCAAAAATCGGAATTAAAAGCACTTTGCCCATCTAAAAAATGAATGTGAGTTTGTCTGTCTTTGTCTGTTCGGAAGACGGATGGACGTCATTTGATGGATAACGAATGACTCTTCATGTGACAAAAGACAAAACAAATGCTATTAAATTCCAGGTCCTTGTGTTCCTGTATCCATTACAAAATGCCAAAACTAAATTAATCCTGCACATTAAATTTCACGTTCCGTTCCTGCGTAATTTCTTCCGCATCGATTTTCGTTCAATGACCTTGTTTCCTAAAAATAGGACACAGTTAACACAATATTTATAAATAAATATCCTTTCTTAAATTCCATTATAATAATTAATAAACTGGATTCACTTGAAATAAAAGTGACTCTAATGTCGATTCAATACTATCTGTCACGTGGTACTAAATACTAAATGAATTTTATAAGATCATAAAGGTAAATGTATAATAAGGAGAAGGACTAGAAGGATCGGCGGACGGCCAAAAACACGATTAGGAAGGACTCCCGGTGTAGACAATGGAAGACCGAAGACAAAACCCTTCTAATTATAAGTACGGATTTATTCATTATTAATTACTGCTACTTGTAGTTTTATCCTTATTTATTATTTACTTATCGATGCACTACGATACGTACGTGTAAAGGTGAAGGAAAATTGACAGAACTTCCCCAATGGTTTTATTGGTATACAATTGAGGAAAAGTTGATGGTTTACGATTCTTGAGGTTACATGACGTCATTCAGAACTACACTAAAACTGTCTACGAAATATAAATATTTGATTATGAATTATAGGTTTTCTGTTTTCTGTCTTCTGTTGTTCATAGTTTGATTTATTTAATTTGATTCAATTAATACGTTTTTAATTGCTAAGTAAATTATGCTAAAACAGAATATGAGATTGCCTCTGACAAGAAAGAAACGTGTGGTTTTGCTGGTTTGTGTCATCTACCGCTTGGTTTGTCAGTTTACTACTATCTGACCTGATTATCTGATCACTTTAAAAATGAATGATCTTTAATCGATTAAAATTATAGTTGCTGTTGGTATTCACTTTGGCCCAAGCTGCATTATTTTACAAAACTTGGGTTTGGATTGAAGTTGGCACGACCACCAGGGACAAAGCTAATGTCACCGATGTACAACCGGAACCCGACATCAACGTTGGTACAGCTGAAATAATGATGTTTATTTTATAGTATGATAGTGAAAGTGTGTGATTAATGGGGTTCAGTAATGACTTGAAACATTCAGGAGGAATTACTTGCCGTGTATTTTCGATTACAAGCGTTGTGACTTCTTGTTTTTGCTTATGGATATTAAAAGGGGGATTCGCTCATGTGAGATTGGATTTATTAATTAAAATGTATTAAATTAAGCTTTATAAAGCAAATGATATGTACATTAGAACTCCAAGAAGCAGTGCCAAGTGTACTTGGTTGTACAATGGATTCTTTTGGGAATTGGAGTGACGTCGTTACTTCTCGTGGTGACAATATTCGACATTATGCCAATGACCGACGAATATGCCAACTCTTGGATATTCTTTGGGGCAGCTCAAGTGTTCAAAATTGTTGAGCAAGCTGTAGAAACATTTGCGGTTCCACGGATGTTTCAATTTGATCAGGAGCAAGAAGATTCAGGAAGTACTAATACGCGGAAGTTGAGCAAAGACGAGTTGGAAGTCTTTTTCAACGGGTGCCCTGAACTCGATAAGATTCAATATCAAGGGAATAATGTCATTTCCAGGTTTTCATACAAACCTTATTTGAAAGAGAAGGAAATTAGAGGAAAACAACTAGTTGTCGGTGAGTTGACTAGCATGTACAATGAATTTAAGGGCTAATATGATTAAAATTCTAATGTGGTTTCGGTTTACTGAATTTCCTGGTTTGTCAGACAAGTCGGATTTGCTAGGCAGTGGCCAATTTGGGAAAGTCTTCAAGGGATTCCTAAAGGGACAATCTTGCGACAAATTCTGTGAAGAATGTACTTCCTGTGCCATCGTGGCAGTAAAGACAATACGAGAAGGCAATGTAGTAGTTCCATTTGACAAAGAACAGCTCGCAATGCTCATTTCCGAATTGAAAGTAATGCTGCATGTGGGCGAGCATCCAAGAATCGTTGGGTTTTTGGGCGCCTGCACTAAAAATATTAAAAACGGTAAACAATGGTACTTACTACAATCATTAAAATGCCACATTATTCATCCTTAAGCTCAAAAATATACAAAACATTTTTCAAAACATTTATAGGCGAGCTGGCCATAACGTTAGAATTCTGTGAAAATGGGAGTTTGGAACGGTTTCTTCGGAATGAAAAACATACTTTTCAGGATTTTACGCCTAGTAGTTGTGAACATTACGCCGTTGTACCAGGGACAAAGATGCGAAAGGAAAGTGATCTTCTTCGATTTGCCATTGAAGTTGCGGAGGGAATGGAATTTTTAGAATCTCGAAGGGCAAGTCCAAATCCAAAACAGCGTTTGGCAATTTGGCAATCAATTTGGCAGGTTTAACTGTAATTAGATCTTAATTAGGTAGTGCACGGGGATCTTGCATGTCGAAACATTCTATTAACAAATTCAGAGTCGATAAAAATCACGGATTTTGGAATGTCTCGTCGCTTCCACAACTACAAAGTGTATGCCGTCAATAATGAACATGTAATGCTGCCTTGGCGTTGGATGAGCATTGAAACGCTTCAGGATTCCACGTTTTCTTTCAAAACGGACGTTTGGTCTTATGGAGTCACTATTTGGGAAATTTTCTCTTTCGCCCAGATGCCCTACTGCAGTAATTCCACAGGCGGATTTGTAGTTCTAGAATGGAACGATAATTTCATCGACATGCTTTCAAATGGTGCAAGATTATCGAAACCCCCAAATGTATCAATGGAAATGTAAGAAATAATAGCAACCAAATTATCATTTATATGTATGCAGCTACTAGAAATTATTTATTTTACTATCCCCACTTCAAAAATACAATTTTACAAATAAGACACTTGTTTCAAACACCAAAACTTAATATTAGATACAACATAATGCGTGAATGCTGGCGATTGGATCCAAGAGAAAGACCCAACTTTGAAGCTATTCTTGACATTCTCAACTCGGTGTTTAGCGGAACGATTACATAACTTGGTTCCTGATTTTTCATGTACAAATGGAAAAAAGTACAACGAAATGTGACGGAAAAAACGGATTCTATAAAACATTTGGGTTAAGTTAACTTTTGCCAATAAAGTCGTAAAAGTACTATAAAAGTTTTCTAATAATGAAAGTTGGTTTCGAGATGTGATGTAAAAAGTATCATATCTTATGTCACAAAAAGTCACAATATTCGTAGCAGATGTTGCATGTAACGTTTTACGAGATGATATCATCTTATGTGTGTGTGGAAGAATTTCTTCTTTTCTCAGAGCTGGAATGTCAGTTTTAGTCAGTGTCACATGTTGTATCTTGTGTGGGCTCTGGAGTTAATATTGCCCTGGAAAAGTGCAACAAAAAACCCAGGATCCGAGAGAAAAGTCTACCCTAATCTATACCCTTACATGCTATATAGTTTTCTTACTTTCCTTCCCTTTTAT
>JABASF010000691.1:0-34212 GCA_019776145.1 Harlomillsia oculata
ATTGTTCCGAAGACAAAGTCAAGCAGTCGAGCGTGCAAAAACTGAGAAGTCTAAGATTGTCCTGAACAATCGTCTCGTACGCTTCATGTTTCAAACAACCGTTGGAATTAATACTTACCGAAAAGAAACTATGCGCTTGGAGAACAAATGATTTCGAGATACTTATTGTCTTACATTGCATTTTACTTTTATTATTTACGTTCACTCTGAACACAGAAAATAAACTCAACAGTCAGGCAGACATTTGATAGTTTCTGAACGTTCGAGTTTACTTTCTGACTTTCTGTCCTCTCCCTGAACGTAAAACGCATGACTTGAGTTCTAATGGATAATTGTAATTTGTAATAAGGACAAACACTGAAATTCCCAAGTGTCCAAAAATGCCTTTGGATAATTACAAAAATGTTGTAACATTAAAAATGTTTCTGTTGACTCATGTGGTTTTCTTCGACATGATGTTAAGGGAGTAATAAAATTTCCCCTTTGACCCTAGTCAAAAAGCTGGAACAAAGTCAACACACGCACAGACAGAAGCCATTGGAACAGCACACTTGGACGAAATACGACCCAAAGTTTAAACCATTAGTACTTTACGGAAATTGGGTTCTCGGACAGTTCGTTTTGGAGGTTTGGTTTTTAGGAGAATGGATTTTCTCAAGTTTCACTAATATATTTGGTCAAATTAGTTATGTAGAATGGAAACGAGGTTTGAAGTCGAAAAAAATACTCACGATGATAAAAGCTCAATGCATTTTTACATGAACAAAACAAAGCTCACGACCAAAAGTCGACTCAATTATGCACAATGAAGCAAGACAAACTCAACCCAAAATTAGTTTTTTGGAGATGAGGTCGAGAGAAATTTTGTAGTGTCTTCATCCCACGACTTGCATCCACTTATTGTAAATAACAATGGAGGAAAGGTTAAAGTAAGAATTCATCTTCTTTTGTCTTTTGGAGATTTCGTGACACTACAGCTTGAGCTGAGTCACATTGCTGATTTCTCGGCGACACGACATTTCAATACATTTCCAGATCAAAGGGTCCTGAGCCGCTAACAAGAAAAGTCAAAGGACTACACATTTCAAATAATGGAAGATATACATGCGTAAGCCTTCAGATACGACAATCCGGTTCATAATTCTTGAGCCACCAAAACTCTTCAGAAGTTCTTGGTCTCCTACTCAACTCAATGAAATAAGGTCAAGGCGTCATAGTAAAGAAGCCCGGAGGAAAATGCCGGTGTATTTCACAGGGCCTTTTGAAAGGACAAGTTCTCATCACCACATAATTTTCTGACAAGACAAGAATGCTCAAGTCTATGGGTTCCATGACATGTCAAGACCCGCATTAACTTCACATTTGTGATGATAATTCCTTCTTTAACTATTCCGGAATCTGAGGGGAGACGACGACATTGTATTTTATCGGACCCAAAGCCGCCCTTGCGTGCTCCAGCCGTCAGACAAGCTTATGAGCACGTTCATTTCTTCCAACATGTAAATCATCCTTTCGTTGCGTCTCTTGAGTCCTCGTCCTCAGATTATCATTTTGCTTAGAATATGTTTAGTAGGTAAGGTTAAGATTACATTTTTTTCTAAAGTCCTCTCTCTTTGGTAAAACGTCTGAAGCTGTCGGGAATGCTGAGAGACTTGGCACGTAAATCGTACAAATGAAAGTCATATCATACAGTGATTGTGAAGGGAAACTCCTCTCTTCGTAAAGTGAGTAAACACATGTGTGGCGAGAAAGTCTCCTTATGTAGCCACTCAAAAAGCAGACAATTCTCAACACAATTGCTTACATAACTCAGCTTACATTGAGTAAATGCAACTGCATTAGCATTTAGAATAGGAGCATGTAAGAGTAGAAGTACTGACGACTGAGTAATTTTAGCTGGGCCCACCGCACAAGTGCTCAAGCATTTCGAAATCATAAGCCCTTCATCGTCCACACTTCATCTTCTGGAAAGACACATGAGGATGCCCTTATGAATAACAAAATGCAATGGAACACCAACAACCTCATTTCCAAGTCCACAAGTCCAAAAAGTCTTTCTCTCGTTTCAGATTTACGTACGATGGTCAGCGCACGGCTCATGTTCAACATACATTTTTGAGTTTGCCTTCTGAAGTTGCAGGTATAAATGAGAGAAACTTTACTACAGAATCCTCATTTTTAAAGGTTACCACAAGGAAGCTGGGAGGAGGAATTTTGTGAGACAGCTTCAGATTTGGTGAAGAACTTAGAAATGTAGTTTTTGCCCTGAAGGGTCCCATGATTTGAACTTGACTTGCTCTTGAAGAAACAAGGAATTTCGAATTCTCGTGTGGACAACCGCATCCAGCATTGTTTCAAGGGGGATCAAATGGAATGGCTCAATGTAATCTATCCTTGACTGTTGATGTTGAGAGCAGGAGTGCTTCTTCCTCTTTTAGCAAAGTATTGACGCACTCTTCTCATTACGCATTGGTCTATCGATACCAACAAGAAATGCTGCGCTTTGAGGCATATTTCCCCTTTATTGTTTAGCTTAAGGGTGAAAGGAAGACAAAAGTACCCAAGAGAACAGAAAAAGGCAAAAGGTAATTGGTAAACAGTAAATATCAAACTACAAGTAAAGTACATCTTGAAAGAGAGACTCTTCAGACTCGAGACTGAACTTTAGTGATTCTTGTATATATACTAGCAATATAAAGGTGAAATGAGTAAAGTCAGAACCAAAAGGGCACTCAGCATTGGCATGTCACTCGATTACCTGACCACAAAAGACACAAGAGAGGAAGGAGGGATGCTAACTTTCGTACCTAATGCAGTGTAATGGTTTTCGGCAGTTGAAATAATGCAGTTAGAAAAAACGCACCTGATCATGATAAACATACGGAGAAGGCGACGACGACCACAAGAACAAGTGCCGGATCATGTCTCTCTCGTGTGTAGCATTACCTTTCATGGGTCATGCTATGGCATGCCATGACCAAAAGCACCTTTTCACATTATTTTCTTCAGTGCTCTTTTCACCAATACACATTTTATATATAAAAAAAACTCCAAGACTATTGGTTAGTAAACGATGACTTTTAGTGATCCGAATGCAGTAAAGTCTCCTGTACCTTGCACACATATTTTGGGAGGAGTCGTGTGTTCAGAAAAGAAATGCTAGACTTGAACTCATATATAAAGGTATAAAAGGTGTGTAATCGTAATGCTCACGCTTCAGGGCCTTTTCGTTTCGGGTTTTGGTTTCGCCTATCGGTGTATTATTACCTGGGAGTCACCTGGAAAAGGCCCTGTTATGTGCACTTCCACTAAAAATGTTTCGAAGGTACCTGTTTCACCTCACCTTTCTATTATTTGACATGATTGTCGATGAATGCGTGTGTTGTGTACGATTGTTGTACTCAATTGCAATTGCCATTACGTTTTTTCCTCTTAAAACACATCTTGTTCGATTTTGAATTGCAGTGCTACCCATTTGATTTTATTACCCGGACCCGGACCTTACTTTGGGCGTGATTTCTCACAAGATAAGGATTTTCTGAGTAGAAAAACCTTTTATTTTACATGATAGTAGACTTTTCAGCTTTACACGTTGTAATTGTAATTCCACTTCAACTTATTCCTGTTCTTTCTCTTTCAAAATTGACTATACTATAGGTTTTATAGGGATTTCCTACGAAAATTCTTTTGTGCTCTCAAAAGCAGCTTTGGAGCGCAATTCCTACTATAATAACAGCAATTCAGGAAAAGACATGATTAATAGAAAAGTGAAACGTTTTTAGACAATTATAGAGTAAGTTGGACACGGTATGAGTGGAAAGAACTCAAAAAATAAAATGTTTTGATGTCTGAAGACAACACAAAAAAGTCGTGGGTTGTTTGTGGACCAACAGAGGAGCAGAGTAGCTTCCGTCTAGACGGAGCAGATTGCACGGGAGATGATAACGATCAAAATTCTGATCTGATTCTGAAATGTCAAAATGAAAGTGAAACAAGGAACCGAACACAACAATTGACAGAATCAAAGAACAAGTGTTTTTCCTAGCAGGGGCAAGCTGAGCAACAGAGCAAAAGAGCAACCTGTTGCATTCATGCATGAGAAATTTTCATGAACAGATGAGATTATCCACAGGCGGGCATGTAATCTTTGAGGAATAAAATTTAAAATACAGCTCATTCTCACTGCCATGTGAAATTTATTGGTGCATTGTTCCGTCCTTACGATCACTAGAGATCAAGTGCAAAAATTGAATTGTGCTAGTTTGCTGGTGGTGTAATGTGAAGATTTTTAGAGACAAAGCAGCTGGAGACTGTAAAACAGTCGACAACGACGAAGAAGAATAAAAGGCACGGCCCAAACCCAGCTGAACAACAGCTTCAAACACACGTTGCACTGCTTCTCCATACCCATATTTCTTGACCAAATGGGTTCAACCCTCATAAAACCACAGACTTCATTTGGTTTCATAGGCAAATTGAATATGAGAGCAGCAAAGATTCAGAACTTGTTCTTTCTCTTTACGTTCAAGACAAATGGTTCAACCAAAAGGCTCCCATGGCTCAAACACAATCCGAAAAGTGCCGCAGAAGTATTTAACTGTCCTTACAATTCCTTATTCGAAACTGTTTTACGTCTCCAAGTTGTACACAAATGTGTTCAATGTGACAAGTATGAATTACACAAATTAGTTATGCAATGCATGAGACAAATCCAGTCTTTCAGCCACCCGCCATCAAAACCCAGTCTTTCATCCATCATGCGAATAAAAATGGTCTTCTCATGAACACTTCTTTAAATTATAGTTATATAGTGCATAATTTATCTCATCTGCTTCAAAAACGTAACTTATGAAGTTGTATCTTCTTAAAACGGAATTCCATTATTCTCAAACACAGCCGAATTACAAATGAACAGCTTAAATTCACTTTCTAGTCGTTCTAATAGCAAAGGCTTTGTTGCCGAATCTGTCTAGAAAATGCAAACAGACTGGAAACTACAAAGAAAGAACATATTGAAAGCACATCACGATACTTGGCCATATGATACTGCTTACAAAGTCGTAAAGTTCATTATCATTACGAACAACTTTTTTTGGGCTTAGTACACTTTACAATATGCAGAGATCAAAAACTTTGAGTGCGTACGCTTATGTAATTTCATATGAGATTTGGTGTGGTGACCACGGCCCGTGCTAGGAATATTCAAGAACGTGCCTCGCCTAAGACTTTTTCATTGTAAATGTCGCCCTCAAGCCGTTTGCTCAACGAAAATGGAGGGATATGATGGTGAGCACAAGACGAAAAACGAAGACACTTATATTCCTGCTTAGAAGTTGCTGGACCGGCTGAAGCTGCGGTAGTGGACCAACAAACAGGCAGGAAAATGAAACCTCTCTGGTTCGTCTGGACACGGAGAGGACGTGTTAGCTCAAACTGCAGGAGAGTGGAGAGATAAGGATAAGAAAAGTGAGGAGAGATACTACGATAGAATCCACAAAAGTCGTACACTTTGTGTAGCGTCTTCAGTGCTCAAGAGTCAACGTCAACAAAAACCAAGTTCTTTGTTTACCCGCATGTACGTACGACTTTGCTCAAAACGAATTCCTGTTATAAGAGAAAGTGCTTTATTGTATAAAAAGTCCACTGGAACTGGAAGCTAGTAATGCCATGTTGCACGGAGTTGGTTGCTGAGGGTCCCCGAAGTTTGGACCTTTTACAGGAGGAAAGACTGGAGTGAGTGACGATAGTGTCTGTGTCGTCTACCCTCGGAGATCGTAATAGTAAATATTTTTGTGACCTCTGGAGACAGGAAGAGCGAGAATGACATTAGCGCTACAAGGATTAGTTATTTCCTTGGAGGGGGATTAAATGCTCGCCCTTGTCTCACCACTAAATTACCCGTGTGCACAGGAACCTTGCCTTCTTTGCATCCCACAGGTGAAAACGAGAAGGGCTGCTTGCATCAAAGCGATGAATCACGTCAACCAAGTGAACCCAAGTCTCAAACGTCGATGCCATGCAGTGCCAAGAGCCACACCAAAACGACACTATGGAAATTACTTTTGTCTACGTTACACACCAAACCAACACCCTTCTCCAATTCTCCAGGTTGTGTTTCTCCAGTTCTCGTATTCAAAAAGTGACGGTTGCTGACTAAATGAAAAAAATCTATCGAACGTTGAAACGTCTCAGCATTACTTTCACTCTGATGGAAACCTGATTCTTCCACTGCCAAAGACGAACACAACACTATACAGATTATTACTGACGATTTGTTATTATTAACGCCACCGAAGAAGATGAGGGCAGAGCTCATACGCAGAATACGTAAATCAAATTGTGGAATAGAGGGCCTTTTTGAAGATCCTTCCGCCTGTTTACGGGAAGAGCTTTCAGACTTTTTTGTAGCGATCATAGTAGAGCGCAAAAAACAACGGTTTTGAGTTTTAACGCTCCAGTTCCAAGTTGTTTATAGGCTAAGCAAGTCGATGATTCCTTGTCTTTCAAATTAGGATTCCTTATGACTTCTGTGGTGTGAACATTGCCATACAAGGGAAAAGAAGTTCAATGTTTTAGGAAGCCTTAACAAAATGCTTTGTTAGTTTGAAGTCTCTGCAGGGGTGCAACTAATTCGTGTAAACTCAACACGTCCAAATGTCATTTGGTCGTGAGATCGAGTGTCAGACCTCGTTAAGAACTGCTCTGCACATGTAAGGAAGAGCTGACATGAATATAACGTCGTCATGCAAATATTTACGAGTGCCAATTTAGAGCACGTCCAACAAATATTCTTGTCATACATGGACATTTTTTGTGAACATGCGTTGGTTTGCAACTGATTTGCTCTTCGGGTTCAGGAAAAAGTGCTGATTGAACGAGAAGTTAACAAAAAGTTTTGCTATAACCAAGTGCCAAGTACTTTTTACGGCTTGTGGCTACGCTATGGCACCTTACGACTCAAGAGACAGTCATAAAATAAAAATTGTGTACCCGAAGGACGCAAGGGCTCAAATGGTAATCAAAACAACAAGCTCAGCAAAAAAACAACTACGACTTACGACTTGGTTTTCTTGTCGAGCGTACAATATCGTTACTTAACATTTTTCAGCTTCCCATATTCGCTCAAGCACTAATATTTGATTGTTTGTTAGCACCCTTTTTACAAGTGTAGTAACGGGAAGAGAAGGAGAAATGCAACTCGGATTCCAGTTTGGAAGACACATGTCTTGAGTGAGAGACGACGGACGACTCCCGAAAGATGTTTTCTGATGATTTTCTTTCGTTTTTTATGCAAATGTCTGTTTGCCAAATGCATTGACGAGCGGCACATTCGTTACCGCCTCTTTACCCTTAGCGCTCTCTCATTAATTAAACATTGAAAGGGGGCACCTGCACAAATAGTTAACACTTCAAGATTCGTCGCCGCCTTCTTCGAATTCCTCAAGGTCTGGTGCTAAAAAGCTGGAACCCTCTGCTAAGTCTAAGTACAAACACATCAACTTGTTCATTTTAATGCGTTCATAATACAGAGAGCAAACAAGACAAGGATGATAAAAAACATGGCTGCATAGTCAACATTATAACTAGTCAAGTCAAAAACGGCAAAGGTGAAGAGATTTCCCGTCAATCCCAACGCGCTGGACTTGACTGAATGGCTGAATCACGCCGTGTTTGCATCTCTCTACGAAAGAAAATGGTCCAATGCTTGTACATTGTTGAAGAATGACAGGCCAACATTTTCATAGGATGATATACAATTTCTGCTTTACAACTTGATTTGCATGATACACATCTCGCTTCGTTCCGTCTCCTTTCAAGTTACAAGGAGTATTTATGTAAATACATGAGTTGAATTGGTCCAACCAAATCAAAGAATCTCATTATTTCATTTTATTACAAGACCTGAGAATTGAAGGGACGAAGAAGCCTCAGCGTCCAGCAAGCAAAGAATGAAAAAGAATGAGCAGCAGCGTCCCTCAAAGCAAAGTCATCCTGACACCTGAACAATGCCAGTGAGATTTGGTCATAAGAAGAACGCCTTGCGTCCCTTACATGCTTTACGAGTGCGCCCCTAATTGAGACTTGCATTTTACAATGGACGATTTATGCTCTCCTTGTAACTACTACCCGTGTCCTAACATCGTAAACGACAATACTCAACCAAACTTGTATAAGACATCATATAAACATCAAATTGCATCTTCTCCATTCGGATTCGTCCTTATTCCCAACGAAAGGTGTAATGTAACGAAGACGAAGACGCAATCTCAAAATGATGGCACTCGAAAGAATTAACCCTAAATAAGTCAAAATGGAATGAGAACCACGCCAGTTGTGATTGGAGATGTCACCTTCACAAATAAACTAAGGAATGGTTACTACTTGGCTACTCTACTACTCAATTGAAGAGGATCTGGGCGAATGGACAACATAAATATAATGATCATCCATTTGCCTTTACATGGACAACAAAAGAGTGTTCGGGTAGAACGAAACTGACACAATTGGTTAAAACTGTCTCTGTCATCGTGGTCATACAAAGTCAAAGCCATTCCAATACTAAACTGGTGGAACAAAAGCGTTTTGTATGCAAAGGACGTGCCATGAATTTATTCTAATTTGATGCAAACAATCATGAAAATGTCTTAATCCAAATGAGACATTTAGATTGGAAGACAATCCAGATGCAGATTTCAGTGTCAAGCTATTCTTACGCTGGATCTCCAAGTTTCAAGTTCCCTTCGAAAATGAAAAAAATTAAAAAAGATAGGTTTCCTTACCTTCCCATCCAATCACAGTCACTCGTGGGAAACGCATCAACAATGCACACATAAAATAACATGCTCATAATGACCAGTTGAATAAAATTAGCAAAGGTAACGTTCCATTTCCTCCTACACCTTTGCTGTCTCCTACGACTCGCCATTTGTAATACTTGTCCCAATTCGTCATCCTGACCACTTGATCTTCGTCTCATTCTAAAATTACAACGCCCTTCATTCACACTTGACCCCATGTCACAACTTGACCACTCAGACCTTTTCCATCGTCTCCTCCACCTCCAAGTGTCCGGTACTTCACTACAAGTACATTCAGACGGACACGCAATATTGTCACTGTCCACAGTCAAAAACTCCATAACGTAATGTCTTTTATTTGCCAACTAAGGCAAGAATCCTCAAATTATTTATCTCCACGTTTTCACTGACCGTAATAAAAACTTAAATAAACTGTTTTATCATTTACATATTTTCCTCGCAGCTGCAAAGAAAAACGTTTTTAAAATTCAGCAAGACTTATCACACTTTTTGCTGTTATCCAAACAAAGCAATCATGAAGCACAACAAAAGATAAAAGATCCGATCCAGAATTCACATGTAAAATCCCAAAAATGAGAAGAACGCTCTGAGACAACCGTTCCTTCCGACTGCACCTGCACGACTGACGGAAGAAACAAGTGGTTCGAGGATAGTCAACTTTGTTTATGCATTTGGTTTCATGAACCTGAGGAAAAGGCAAAGACAAGAAAAGATTCCTCCAAGACTGGAAAGTTGAGAAAATGAGCTGAAGCGGCTTAGGGCACCCAGCGTCAAATCTCAGTACCAAAATCCCATTTAGATGCGGCTGTCAATGCACGACGAAATAGCATTTATCCGAAAATTAAAACATACCAATTATGTTTCTTTGAATAAAAGCATTATAATTTTTCGAATTACAATAGCAGTGACGATTATTTGAACAATAAGTTTATTTTTAAATCAAGCAGTTGACATCGTGGAAGACTTTAATCGAAACCAGTAAAAGCTGTCAATAGAAGGAAATTGTGGAAATATGCTGGATGGCGCTGAATTCCGTGAGAACATGCGCTGCTCCTACATTGGGATTTGGGAAAATAGGAGAGAGAGCCGGAACGAACCGAATACTCTATTTGTATTGCCCTTGAAGGAGTTTTGAGAAGATACTTTTTTGCGTTCCTGGACACTAGGATTATAGTCATTAAGTTTCTTTTATTTTTAATCTTATCGTAAATAAATTCGTAGTTTTCGTTCCTTGTTGTGTCCCATGTGAGAAGAATTAGTTTTACACATTCAATGGTCATTTGAAAGTTGTTTTTGCCGGTGGTGCTTTGGATAAACAAATACGACAACGTTCGATATACAATATAAAGGTAAAGGTTTACATCCTATTTACATTTTTCAAAAATCTTTGTTTTGTTTTGACTTTGAAAATGTGTACTGGGTTTTGTTGGATTCGTGTTTTTTGAATGATGTGCTGGGTTTGAGTTGGACGTATATATTTTATTCTTGATTGTTTGAGGGTTTTAAAGTAAATTGTCATTTAATTTGATTGATGGGCAGTTGCAAAATGTCGACTAATACCTACGGTGTTCCTCCGCCTCAAAAACCGCCTCATGCCCAAATGCCGCACAATATTCGTCCACCGCAGCAAATACCAGGTGTACCAAGTCCTACTCCGCAGAAAATTCAGCAGTTACTGGACGAAAATGCACAACTTATTTCCTTGATTCAAGATTATCAAAGTAAAGGGAAGGTTCAAGAATCAGCAGGTCATCAACAAACTCTTCATCGAAATCTTGTGTATTTGGCATCTCTAGCTGATGGGACTCCGAATTTGCAAGCAATGATTCCGGTAAGATGTCATTATCACTTATCACCGTCGATAAGTCAAAGTCGTCGAGTTTTCATTTAGTGGTACTTTGGTACGTACACACGCTGAAAGTAAATATTAATTGAATGATCATTTTTACAGCCGCCTGGACCAGAGATGGGGATCCCACAACAACAACAACAACAACAGCAGCAGCAGCAGCAGCAACAACAACAACAGCAGCAACATCAAATGCAACAACCGAATCAGCAGCAAGGATATTATAATCGACCTCATAATCAAGGCCAACAACAACAGCAGGGTTATGCTATGTACGGCAACTATCCTGCGACCGGTCAACCAGGTCAACCAGCACCTCAGCAACAACCTTTGCCAGGACAGTTACCACCGCAGCCACAGCAAATACCACCTCGTCCACCAATGGCGACAGTCCCAGGTCAACCAACGAACCCTCAAATGCCGCAAGGTCAAGGTTCGTACCCACCACAAGGTCCGTCTCAAAATTCTCAACAGCAACCACCTAGCCAGCAACAACCTTCGCAACAACCATATTATGGCTCTCATGGTCAAGGGAACTATGCTCAGTACTCAAATCCGAATCAGCCGAATCCGTATGGACAACAGCAACAGCCGTCTCAACAGCCGGGTCCTCCATCTCAACCACAACAACAACAGGCTGGTGGATACCCGCCGCCGCAGTCTGGTTATCCTTCTAATCCAAACTCTTATCCACCTAATGTACCAAATGTGAGTCAGCCAGCACCAGCAGGCTCCTACCCGCCACAATCTCAAGCGGGTTATCCAGGCTACAATCCCGGTGGACAGTATCCTCATGGAGCTCCTAATCCTGCTGGATCTGCTCCTCCTGTTTCCCGACAACCGCCGTCTGGATACCCGCCAGGCGCATATGAAGCACAACAACAATATGGATCACAACAGAATCAATATCAGCAATCTCAGTATGCACAAGCACCACAGAGTGGATATCATGGTCCTCCACCACCTCAAGGACCACCTCCTCCACAACAACCTCCTCAGCAGTATCAACAATATCAGCAGGTACTTACTTTGCATGCGTTTTTTGAAATTGTGGCACGAAATATAAGATTTGAAACGTAACGTAACACTTAACACTTGACTTTTATTTAGTTTGGTCCACCACAATCTCAACAGTATGGTGGAAATCCGAATTATGCATACAGAGCCCCACCACCAGGAGGTCCACCACAACCTGGCGGATACCCCCAGGGTCCACCTCAAGGTGGTGGGTATCCACAATCTTCATACCCCCCTTCTCAGAGTAGTGTTCCACAAGGAGGTCAACCCAATTACCCTACTCAGCAACCGCCAACATCGAATCAGTAGTATTATCAATTGTGGCAATCCTTAACTATTCTATTTGTAGCTCCTCCTGGACTTTTTGTATTCGTAGTTATCGTAGCGGCGGCCTGCAATGATGACGTGTGACTTATTTTTATTTTGTAATGGATTTTATTGTTTTAAATGCGTTGTGTTTTCTTATTTTACTGGTTGTCCTTTTAATATTACTTTGTTAGGACTTTAACATTTGAGAACAGCTGTATATTTTTGTGATCTCAATTTAATATGTTTGTGTATCCTATCCAGAATTCATCATGATGATGTCAAATCAATGATTTGTACTGCGGATAAGTTGGAGGGAAACAAGATATTATTTTAGCTCAATGAAATAAACAGTTTTAATTTAATAATAATAACAGATGAAACTGTAAATAATGAATTCTAGATACAGGTAAAATGCCGTATAATTGAAGAAATGGAATAAAAAAACTTGGATGTATTTTAGTAGTGCCAAACAAATATGTAAAACAGAATCTAGAAAATTATAGATTTAGTACGTGCTCTGTACTGTAAAAGCACTATAAACTATATTCAGTAGTGGGCCACAGCACTGAGGAGCAGTTTGTGATTTACAGAATTAATAATTGAATTAATATATCAGAATTTAATTATTATCGTAACCTTAGTTGTATTGAAGTACTGAAAATGCTGTGAAGTGCATTTAAATTGTTCACGTTTACTTGATATTTTACTTAATAATGTACATTACATGCAATTTAGTATAGCGCAATATCAAAGTTACACCACTCAAATAATCTTAAAATGTGCATGAAAAAGATTCCTTTCACAGAGCTATTATTATTACTACATTAACTAAACTTTTTAAGTGTTTTATTTTAACTAAAATTCATGTGCGTAACGTATTCTAATTAAGTTGTCTGTAAAATAAATGTTAGAAAAGTTGGAATAGAAGACCGGATTATTGTGTACATATAAACTTCTGTATAAATTCTATTTACTATATGTAATTTAGTAAATTAAATTCATTATGCTAAGGAAAACCTGATTAATAATTCATGCAAGAACGTAGCAATACTACACCGTAATATGTGCATTCAATTAAAAAGTAATTATTACAATATTTATTACTTTCAATTTTTTAGTGAAACATCACTATGATTTTACGAGACTGTACACTTCGTTTCTGCTTTTAAATAAACATAAGATCATTCCAGTTCCAAAATAAAAGGAGTTTTAAGATTTTAAAATAGTTTGTGAGCTGTTTAATTTGTTTATAGTTTCATTTTTCGATTTCAAAAAGTTTAATTTTCGTAATTTTGACCAAAAAGTGCTGAAAAGAGTTTGGGTGTGGAAACAAAGAGATGGAAGAATGAACGCAAGGCGAAGCGTCGGCTGTCGGCTTCTTCAGGCTATATTCTGGAAGATTCTGCGGCAATTGCTCCAACATTTCATTCACACCACCACAACCACAAAACACGACGAAGGTGGAAAAGTAGTGCGTCATCTTGTTAGTTTTCGGAGTTTTTCCCGAATTTTACCCATTCAAAAGTCAAGACAAGTGTCGATTTTGTGTTTGGTCCGTTGAAGACAGTCAACATGAGTGAATACCAACTGGATCCCAAGCTGATAAGCGATATTAAGCAGTTTGTTGGCGTGCTCAAGAGTCATCCTGGAATTTTGGAGGTTCCTGATTTAGCTTTTTTCAAGGAGTACTTGGTGTCCCTTGGAGCAAAGGTGTAATTCCAAAGAACATTTTATAAATAATAATTATTATTATGGATCAGCAATATTTTTACAATAAGAATTGGTTAATTTATCTAAATTGATTTTATTTTGTAGTTTCCAGCGGCGGGTGGGCCTGGAAGTGACTTTAAGCCAAGTGCTGAAGGAGCTGGAGAAGGGGATATTCCCAAACCAAAGGCTCATAGTGAACCAAAACCGTCTCCAGAACCGATGGAGATTCCAGAGTTAATTGCGGAGGTGTATCCGGAACTGGATGAAGAAGGAGTGATTGGTATATTTCATAGTATTTTAATAAAATATTCAATTGGCTATTGTGTTTTTGATTAATCATTTGTTTTGTTGTGATTCTGAAGTTGGAGATGAGACGGATTCCAGCCAAGAAATGGGTAACCAGGATGCCTCAGTGAGTGACGAAGACATGAACAAGTCCAATGAACTGAAAATGGAAGCAGTCGGCCTGTTTGGGGAAGGGAAATATGAGGAATGTGTGACCAAGTACACTGAAGCTATCAAATTGAACGGAGGAGCTGCCCTTTTGTTTTCAAAGCGTGGACAAGCCTATTTGAAACTGAACAAGCCAAATGCTTGCATTCGAGATTGCAACCATGCTCTTCAAATGAATCCGGACTCGGCTATTGCTTTCAAGTTTCGTGGACGTGCTCATCGGTATTTCATTGATCCTGTTGCACAAGTCATTTTAATCCTAAAATAATGCAATTTTACATGATTCTAAAAATGAACTTGATATTCGTTTATTTTTTAGTCTTTTGGGTCACTGGGTTCAAGCTGCTAACGATCTTCGTCAGGCTTGCAAGATTGACTTTGACGAACAGGCGGATGAATGGTTGAAAGAAGTGACGCCAAATGTAAGTTTGTGAATTCTCATTTCTTTTTAAAAACAATTATAGGTGTGAGGTTTCGACGTTGTGTTGTGAGGTGTCTCAAGTCTCATGGTCAATTACGTCAATTCATTTATCAAAAATTATCATACATCATCTCATAACGCAACAGTATTTATTCAAGTCTTTTTTCAGTCACACTTCACATTCATTGTGTACACAGAGAAATATCATTACCATTTCATTATCCCCATACTTTATTATTTTTAAACTTTAAACTGCGGATTTCTTTTGATTCACGTAATACAATAGTCACATGGGAATAGAGTTTTTTTTACATTGATCTTCTAAATGCATTACCTGTCAATAGCTCTTAGGTTTTCTGAGATTTAATTAGTACGTGTTTTAATTTTCTAGTATAGTATTTTAAGCACGTTATAAGTTATAAAATTGAATTTTGATTTCTTTTTGTCTGCATTATAGAAGCGTTCTTAGAAGTGGACACAAAAATATAACATAAGGCACTAGACTGCATTACATTGCATTTTACAAAATTATTGAAGAGTTTGTGTGTTACACTTTTGCAATTATCAATTTCCATGATTCCAAGGTCAACAGTACTTAAATTGTATTGTCTAAAATGTGTCAGTCAAACAAACTATTCGTACTATCACTGTCAAAAATTACAAGATTTGATAGCACCTTGAGTTGTTGAGATATTTTTGCGAATATTCAATTAATAGGAAATTTGTTGACTATATTGATTTATTGTTGTTGTTGTCCACCTAAACAAAAATCACAAAAAAATTCAAAACATTTACGGAGTGGTCCATACCAAGTCTTAAAGTATCGTCCTAATGAAATTATTAGAATGGACGGTGAATTGTTGATCGATTTGTGGTCCGGCCATGACTTGGTACGGTAAAATCTCCAGGTTCCAGCCGGTTTGCTGTTGTGTTGTAATGGTTATGTTACGATTTTCATTTTTTCGGTGCTAAATATGTCACAAGGGTAGATTAATATTAAATTACAATTTATTGGACCAAATGATTATAGTTAGAAAATGGATTTACTGTTTGATTGTTGCGTAGTAGCCTGAGATTGAGCAGTCAGAACGGCTTCCCTTTGCCTTCTAAACTTCCCAAGAATTTCGGGAAGCTCATAAGCAATGGCAATATCCAGTTTGTTGATTGGGCATCCTTTGAAATAGGAGCACGTGCTTGAGAGTGGACGGAAGTCCCACAGTGGATTTAATTTGAAAAAGTCTCTGTAGGTGTCCGGGTCAGGAAGATCGTATCGAGAGATATTCGTTAAAGTTGACAATCCCTCGTAGATGTGATAGTTCTAGGAAACAATTTTTACAATTGGTACTTTAAAACGAAGAACCAGAACCATTTGAATATAATTCGTGGTACGTACTTGTGGATGATCTATGATGTCGGTTGAAATTCTTTTTTTATCGGAAAAGAAGGATCGATGGTTATTGTACGTATTTAAATAGCAGTCTACCATCTTTGCGTGATTTCTTACACGCACAGCGAATCGTCTCGCTGCTGCTATCCTTGTTTCCACGCGTTTTTCTGTGGCGTCCCTAATGTCTTTCAAAAAGTGATTTTCATGAGCTGTAAGAAGGGATTTGGGGGAGTCAGGATTTAATGGTCGACCCCAAAGCGATGCGGCGTACCTGCAATAATATCAACATGGCTTATTGCGTGATGTCACAATCATGTGATTCGGAGTTTGATTTTGAATTAATCAATTCTCTTACATGACTGGTGGTTCTGCACTTGACATCAAAGGGCTGATATTCCAAACCAAGGTAGCTTGGACTCTCAAGAGTTCATCTGCCTTCACTGAATCGGCCTTATTCAAGACAATGCGAACTTGGTTCTCACGCCCCTAGTTTGAGGAATTTTCCTAATTAGATTACATGAGTACTTTGAATCTATAGTAATCACAAATGCCTGACATTAACCTTAAGTTGATCCAGAATAGCTTCTGTTTCTGGTCCAATGTCCAATTTGGCAGGATCGTAAACGAGAAAAAGAACGTCTGCACGATCTATGAACCACTGACACGCATCATTGAACGGAAACGATCGTTCAACTTGTTTTCTGACTTCCAGAATTCCGGGGATCTCCACTAAATTAACCTGGTGATGGTGAAAGTAAAAATTGTGTTATTGCTCACATAGTTTTAATCGGCGTGTTCTTGGTTGGTCATTGATTCTACCGGTCTGCTGAATTGTCAAGTATTATCCGCCTAACAGGCTACTGGAGAAGACAATAAAATAGCTTCATCCAATAACCCGCCAGGTGAACAACGCTCGAAGTGGTGTGTTCCATTTCTACCTGTATTTCTTTGGATGTAGAATTTATTAAGAATCATTAGAAATTGTATAGACAGTGTTACCTTTTCAAGCAATGAGTTAGGAAGCTTTCGACCTCGTAATCTGTCCAGAAATGACTGTCCAAACTTTTGGAGTCCAGAAAAAGTCCAATCTGCTGCCAATTGGGTTCCATCCAATACTTCATCTTCAGTTCCGTGAATCATAATATTAAATTGAGCTGGGGAAGGGTCGGCCCCTGTCGTGAAACGTTTGCTATTAGATACGCTGCTTGCTCTATGCTAAAATTACAGTGGTTTCGCTTATTACCAGTTCGAAGAGCACTGTCAGCATTCTCTATTCCAAGAAGCCAATTGATTATGGTTGACTTCCCACCCGACCAAGGTCCCATGAACACAACCATTGGTTTAGAAAATATTTCGGGATCTGTTCCAACAAATTAAATATAACGTTAAGCGGACTTTTATTTTATAATAAGTAATTGGTTTTTATTTGCAACGTTTGGTTACCTGCAAAATGACGGTTACTCAAATCCCGGTATTTATACATGGTCTCCAGGGGTTTAATGGCGGATTCGTATACATTCTTCAGATCCTTTAGCGTGGTCATTGTTGTTTTTTCTAAAAGATTGAATTTATCTTTTGTGGGAGCAGAATCGTCAAGTCCTAAAATGTTGACTAGGTGGTCTCTAGAACGGGGTATGTAGTCGTCTTCCTCATCTTCAACCGTCGTCTTCGTCGTCGTCCTCGTCACTTTCGTCCTCATCTTCATCACTTTCACCTTCACTTTCTTCGGCTTCTTTAGAATCATCTTCTTGTTTTGATTCCTCTTCTGACTCATCATCTTTCTGTTTTTCATCTTCTACTGTTTCGTCAGAATCTTTGTCCTTTTCCTCTTCAGTCTCTTCGTTTGAGTCGTCGTCGGCATCTTCCTCTTTGGATTCTTTGTCGTCCTCGTCTTTACTTTCTTCAGCACTCTCTTCGTCAGATTCCTTTACAACATTTGCATCCTCTTCAGTAGCTTCTGCACTTTCCTCATCATCTTCATCTGAATCGGCTTCATCTTCCTTTGTATCCGCATCGTCCTCCCCAAATTTTACTTCGTCTTCAGCTGCTGAGTCTGCAAAATGTCATTAGAATCCCATTTTGTATTAAGTGTTGAGTCGTAAGAGATAAGGGTCATAACGATTTATGCATTGCAGTTATTATGTGTTAATGGGTTCAGCTGTGTTAGTTCATGGCACATAAAAAGCATTCTATGGCACAAGCAGTCTAATAATTAATTAATACGTCTTTGCAAAGGGTTATTCCGTGAGTACGAATACCTTCTGCGTCTTCGTCGGTATCTTCACTTTTTTCCCTTTTTTGCTTTTTCTTTGTTTTTGAAGTGTGGGGCTCGTCACTGTCGTCGGCCATATGATCGGAAACGGCTCTGTCTCGTTGAGCTTTTTCATCCGAATCCTCCGTAGTTGTCTCGTCAGATCCGGTTTCTGTATTTTGGATGCATGTTGTGAGTGAAAGTTCAAGGACAAAGTATGGTGTTTCGTAGGGGTGTGATTGAAAGTGGAAAAGTATTGAATGCGTGTAGAGTGAAAGTGAGTATAAAACAAAAGCGAACCGTCTTTTAGACCGGATGAGCAAATTAATTCAAAATAATGTGCTTGTGTTTTTTTATGTGATCGCGTACCTTACCTTCTCCACTTTCCCCTTTAGATTTTCGTAAACCCACCTTTTCATCGGATTCATCATCTTCTTCCGTTTCCTCTGAATCGTCGTCTTCTTCTTGAGTCTCTTCACTCAGATCTGATTCATTGACTTCCTCCCCTTCGTCGCTTTCATCTGTGTCGCCCGCGTCATCGTCTTCTTCTTGTGTTTCCTCACTTAAATCGGACTCGTTTACATTTTCCCCTTCATCACTTTCCTCAGTGTCCTCCGAATCATCTTCTTCTTCCTGTGTCTCTTCACTCAAATCTGATTCGTTGACTTCATTTGTATCGTCTTCATCGCTTTCATCCGTATCTCCAGCATCATCGTCCTCCTCTTGTGTCTCTTCACTCAAATCGGATTCATTGACTGCTTCCGCTTCGTCACTTTCTCTGGTTTCATCGGAGTCATCTTCCACTTCCTGTGTTTCCTCACTCAAATCGGATTCATTGACTTCGTTTGTGTCGTCTTCATCGCTTTCTCTAGTTTGTTTGGAATCGTCTTCCTCTTCTTGGGTCTCCTCGCTTAAGTCTGACTCGTTGACTTCCATTTTCTCCCCTTCGTCGCTTTCATCCGTATCACCCGCATCATCCTCCTCCTCTTGCGTCTCTTCACTTAAATCTGATTCATTTACCGCTTCGCCTTCATCGCTTTCTCTAGTTTCCTCGGAATCGTCTTCTTCCTCTTGCGTTTCTTCACTCAAGTTGGACTCGTTTACTGCTTCACCTTCGTCGCTTTCATCGGTGTCGCCCCCATCATCCTCCTCTTCCTGAGTTTCCTCACTGAAATCTGATTCGTTTACATTTTCACCTTCGTCGCTTTCATCGGTGTCGCCGGCATCGTCCTCTTCTTCTTGAGTCTCCGCACTTAAATCGGATTCGTTTACAGCTTCACCCTCATCGCTTTCTCTGGTCTCGTCAGAATCGTCTTCTTCCTCTTGCGTTTCCTCGCTTAAGTCTGACTCATTTACAGCTTCTCCCTCGTCACTTTCATCTGTGTCGCCTCCATCATCCTCCTCCTCCTGAGTTTCCTCACTGAAATCTGATTCGTTCACATTTTCACCCTCGTCACTTTCGTCAGTGTCACCTGCATCATCCTCTTCCTCTTGGGTTTCCTCACTTAAATCGGACTCGTTCACGTTTTCACCTTCGTCACTTTCTGTAGTTTCCTCGGAATCGTCTTCTTCCTCTTGTGTCTCCTCACTCAAGTCTGATTCGTTTATGTCCTCTCCCTCGTCACTTTCCGCAGTATCGCCAGCATCGTCTTCCTCTTCCTGAGTCTCTTCACTGAAGTCCGATTCGTTTGCGTTTTCACCTTCGTCACTTTCTCTCGTTTCTTCAGAATCATCTTCCTCTTCTTGGGTCTCTTCACTTAAATCCGATTCGTTTTCTACTGTTTCTCCTTCATCACTTTCTGCTGTGTCGCTGGCATCGTCTTCTTCCTCTTGGGTTTCTTCACTTAGATCTGACTCGTTGACTGCTTCACCTTCGTCACTTTCATCAGTGTCACCTGCATCATCGTCTTCCTCTTGAGTCTCTTCACTCAAATCCGACTCGTTTACAGCTTCAGTTTCGTCACTTTCTTCCGTTTCGTCGGAATCATCTTCCTCTTCTTGGGTTTCCTCACTAAGGTCGGATTCGTTGACTTCCATTGTCTCTCCTTCGTCACTTTCGTCTGTATCCCCTGCATCATCGGCTTCCTCTTGGGTCTCTTCACTTAAATCCGATTCATTCACGGCTTCCCCTTCATCACTTTCTCTCGTTTGTTTGGAATCGTCTTCCTCTTCTTGTGTCTCTTCGCTTAAATCCGATTCGTTTTCTATCGTTTCACCTTCGTCACTTTCCTCTGTGTCACCAGCGTCATCGTCCTCCTCCTGAGTTTCTTCACTCAAGTCGGATTCGTTAACTGCTTCGCCTTCATCACTTTCTTTTGTTTGTTTGGAATCATCTTCTTCTTCTTGAGTCTCTTCACTCAAGTCGGATTCATTCTCTATTGTGTCACCTTCATCACTTTCTGCAGTGTCGCTGGCATCATCTTCCTCCTCCTGCGTTTCCTCACTTAAATCGGATTCATTGATAGTTTCACCTTCGTCACTCTCATCAGTGTCACCAGCGTCATCCGCTTCTTCTTGAGTTTCTTCACTTAAATCAGACTCGTTTACTTCCTTTCCCTCATCACTTTCTCTCGTTTCATCTGAATCATCTTCCTCTTCCTGTGTCTCTTCACTCAAATCGGATTCATTGACTTCGTTTGTGTCGTCTTCGTCACTTTCTCTAGTTTGTTTAGAATCGTCTGCATCTTCTTGCGTCTCTTCGCTCAAATCGGATTCGTTTATTTCTTCGGACTCATCTTCTTCCGTCCGAACTGCATCATCCCAGGCTTCAGTTGTTTCTTCGCTTTCATCAGATTCATTTTTGATTTCTTTAGTTGTGCTTTCATCTGAATCGTCTTCTTCAGTGTCATCCTCGTCCGAGTCTTCTTCTTCTGTTCGGACTGCGTCATCCCATTTTTCAGTAGTTTCCTCACTTTCATCCGACTCATTTGCTACTTTTTTCGCCTCATTTTCTTCCGTTTCATTTTCATCCGATTCGTCTTCTTCTGTTGTGTCTTCTTCTGTTCGAATCGCATCGTCCCACCTTTCAGTGGTTTCCTCACTTTCATCCGATTCGTTTACTTCTTTCGTATCACCTTCTTCAGTATCATCTTCTGTGTCTTCTTCTGTCTCATCTGCATCTGAATCTTCTATGGTTTTGTACTGGTCATCCCAAGCTTCTGTTGTTTCTTCGCTTTCATCTGATTCGTTTACAGCTGATCTTTTATTTCTTCCGGTTTCCTTTGATTCACTTTCATTTGTATCGTCGTCTTCCTCAGTTTCATCTTCTTCAGTACGAACTTTATCATCCCATGCTTCTGTTGTTTCTGGACTTAAATCAGATTCATTTTCTATCGTATCATCATCTTCGTCACTTTCCTTGGTGTCATCTTCGTCTTCTGTTTAATTTAACGAAGCATTATGAAAACTAAGAAGCGTTTTGTCAATTGTCAATTGGCAGCCGACTACATTTGTAAATTAGTGCTGCTTGCAGCAGTTCGACATGTAAAATGCAATTACGTTTTTGTCTGCTAATATGCGTACGAGAACAGCCAACAACAATAGCTTTCAGCACATGTACGTTACATTTAACGATAAGGATTTTAAGCCCAACAAGATTGCCTTACCTTTTGTGTCATCCTCGGCTGATTGATCGTCATCGTCCTCCTTAGATTCTCCACTTACGTTTTTACTTTCATCGTCGCTTTCTTCACTTTTGTCCTCGTCCTTACTATCCTCATGTTGAGTATCGTTGTCATCCTCGTCGCTGTCGTCGTCTTCGTCTTCAGATTTCCCGTCTTCTTTTGAGCCGTCGTCATCATCTGCGTCTTCGTCTGAATGATCTTTATGAACACTTTTGGCATCTGGGCTTTCAAATTGTGAAGTACTTCCGGCCTTTAGAGCTGCGTCTACATAAGGCTTACATTGTGAGAATGACGGCGATTGGTCATCTGGAGAGGAAGTTGCTTCACCTGAAAATCGTAGAAGTCGAATTAATTCGCTATAAAACTTCATTGCTTACATTTTAATCAAATCTTAAACATTCTGCTCGAACTTTTGCATGAACGAATACAATTCCTACTCGTTTTCAGCATAACTTTCAATGTAAAAAACCATTTCGCAGTCAGATGCTGGAAGAAAATGTTCGTTGAAGATGTTTTGAGAAATGAGGAATGTTCGCCGGATTTGAATTGTATGGGAGAATGATTTTGATTCAGGGTAACTAGACAACCACTTTGATTTATGAAAGCAAGCCTTGAATGTTACGTTAGTCTCATTTCCTACCATACCAGACACGGAGACGCACTGGAGTTGCTTTCTTCTGTGCAATCGTGCAATGAAAGTTGAATATTCATACACGAACAAGCGAACCCGTTCAAGTTTGAGATTCCATACTTTCGCTTGGTTTTCCTAGCCTAACTTTTCCATCCATCCATCCATCCTGTTGAACGAAGAAGTGCTCAAGGGCTTTGGATGAGCAGTATGGGAAATATGCAACGGAGTGAAATGTTGCAATAGGGTTCAAAGGTCCAAACCGATCGTAAACGAAGTTATGGAATGTTCTACATGGAATTCAATTGAGCAATTTTCATGTGTAATCGTGTTATGGACTCCCATTAATTCAATTTACTGGTTATGTGTTCTGAAGGTGAAAGTTGTAGGATTTTCTGGAAATGGTCGTTTCCTCTCGCTGAGTAGTATTAGTATTAGTAATATGTTGTATAACTAACGTGTCTTCTAGCATGTTATAGTATCAGGGTATGATATGTATTCAGCGTTTGGAATTAGTTTCAGCTTCATCTTCAGCGCGTTATTCTTGGAAGTAGTTCAATTATTCAAACCGAGACGTTATGTTTCAAATGTGTGAGCGACGCTTGCTGTCATGCTTTACTGCCAGACATTCGTTTATGCAAACCTTTATTGCATGTTGTCACGTTGTCATTTAGTCGAATTTTTTTTACGGTTTACATAACTTGATAGGTGGAGTTTGAATTCTAATTGAGAAAGTAAAAGTCTTTTGTTATAATTACATGCAGCTTATGAATGAGACTTTTGGTTTGATTTCAGTTCCATGAATGGTTCACAAAAAATACGGATGTGTCAAAAATGTCAGAATAGGTAATATTATATGTTGACTAAAATTGCTGGGCACAGAAAATGTGGGTGGAATGTACGAGTACAAAAATATACAGAGCGTATTTATTTGTTTTCTACGAGTTTTCAAAGTGCATTTTTCATGAGCAGTTATGCTCACATATTATGCGCCATTATGCCCCGGCCGAAGTGTAAAGTTCGGATAAAAAGGATTTTCGTGCCAGCCAAGATCCCGTGGCCTAGTTGGCGGTGAGCCACTCCTCAGCAGAATTGTTCGTGTATGTTCGTTCTCATGGACATTAGCTAGCGACCGAAGAGACTATACCGAGCCGATAACACCCCGAATGTTTTAACTATAGTAATGCATCATGGAGTTGGTGATACTAACCATACAAATATATAAATAACATAACACTATCATTCCTTTCGTATAAGTGGCGAAAGCCACAGGAAACGGGTAGAAAGGAAGAATCATTTTAGAGAACTTCCTCGTGACTTATAGTGACCAGATCTTAAACTCGTTAACAATAGGAGAAGAAGGGTAGTAAAAATGGTTGGTGTGCGTTTTGGTTATCAGACTTTTAAACGTTGTAGCATGGTCTGGTCGGTGAACTATACTGATTGTGCAGAATGGTTAAGTGTATAGGCAATGAAGTAAAATTAGGTTAGATGTGCAGGTGCCCTTTACACTGGCGGAATGGTCTGATGCTATTTTTGCACTGTCAGATCTCTATTTTCGGTGGGGAACCGGAAAATCTACAAGCTTTGCTGTTCTTGAGTTGCTGCGACCAAAATGTGATGCAGTGAGATCATAAGGAAGTCCGCCTTATTTTCCTCGCCGGATGACGTTTTTGTCAGTTTATTCTTTTGCAAGGTTGTCTTATCAGCTTTTGAAGGGGGTGTGGAATGAGACAGTTCATTAGGTGGGACATAACCGACGCTTATATACTCACTTTGTCATGATTTCCACCTTGTACGCTTGTTCCATACGCAAAAGCAATGTCGGAGCACTTGTGGCGTTTTCCTACGTCAATGAAAGTAACATCCAATGCACCTGCTTTTGACAGCTTCGATTACGGGGGAGCGGATTAGAATTCTCAAATCACAAACTCATGTTCTTGTTGCTGTTTGCTCCAAAATGAAAATTGTGCTCAGGTCACATTTGTATTCTTCATCCTTTGAACATTTCGTTACCGTCACGATTTTTTTTGTTTGGTACAATGTTCGTGCTCATAAAAATGTTTGTTCTAATAATGTGATAATGTCATAGTCCTCATAGTTCAAAAGTTTGCATTTTCAGGTATTTGCAATATCGTTTTTTTAAGTAAGGAAATATTTTATTCTATTTATGATTTTAATTTTTTAAAGTGACGTAAGGACGTCACTCGATTATTTTTCTGTATTCTCATAGCGTTGTTGAGCAGCTGCTTTATTTTCGGGAGGTCTATTTTTAGACAAAATTAGCTAAAGGAAAACGATGTCATGCTGCGAACCGTTTTTGAGGGAGATTGTTCTCTCGTACATGAGAAAATTGGTTAGGTTATTGAAAATGTCAAAGGCCATGCAAATGAAAAGGTATCGGAAGTAATGGCAGTGTCAGCTGTTTGGGAATCATGTTGAGAGAGGAGATGAAGTAGTCGTCTCATGCTTTCGGTTTCAAGTGCTTTTCATTTAACCGTGAAATGTAAAGGTAAATAATGTTTGAGGTTAAAGAGCAAATTACACCAAGTGTGTAGGACACGAGATGAAAAGGTCTAATGAGAAACCGACCGTGAGCTCTGTTGGTTTTACTCTTGTGGATGTGTGTGGAGTTGGACGTCCTACCGGTTCAATCTCGTCATTGATTCTGTACTTGGAATTATCTACAAGATTGAACTGCCACTTGGCTCCTTGTTTGTGCTCTCCAGTCAATAATACACTAAATAAGCTCCTCTTGTTTGAACTCAACTCAAGAGAAAGTTTACCTTTTCACGTTTACCTGACTGGATCATTCGATTTTGATTTTCATGCATATCTCATCTCGTAGCTTTAAATAAATACGCACACATAACAAAAATGAAGGATTTTTTTGTACAAATATGGATCCATGGATTGTTTATTTGTGTACGTTACCTGCAGTGATGGTGAAGCAATGGTAGGTGATGAGTGAGCCGACTAGAATGAGAAACCAGGCAGATCGCATTCTGCCTCTCCTTCTGAAGTTGTGCAACTTCTGAAGTTCTGGTCACGAAAAACACCTTTCACTTCACAGCAACATGAAGTTAAACTTCAAGCTTTGGATCCGTTCCTTGTCCAATGAAAAGTGCAAAAGTGAACGTTTATACAATGTCTGTGGAAATTGAGATTTAGCAGTTGTCAACTTTTAAACGTGGAGTTGCTGTGTAGCACAAATATGCTAACTGCAATGAATTTCAAATGTGAGGTTGCATGCAAAAATTTGTTTGGTATGGAATTTGGTTTTTCAAGAACACGGTATAATCGTATAATTCTATGGTTAAAAGTTATGGTATATGAAGATAATTTTAGAAATGTGATATCTAAGATTTATTTTTGAAAATAGAAATCTCTGAGTCAGAGAGTCCGGGAGTCGTAGATTTGTACAAATGATGACTGGACTAGAGAAAAGAAATGATAATTAGTCCAATCGGTGTACGTGTGTAAGTTGGTTGTTGGCTCCAGTGACAGACTCGGACTGAGGAGTTTGTTCGTCATGATGATTCCATCGTCTCCCGTGTTCTCTCGGGCTGTTCGCAACTTTCTCAGTGGAAAAGCTTGCTCTGTTTCGCGGGCGCATTGAGGTTTCACTTGCTGAGAGCATATGCAAAAGCGGAACAGTTGTGCTATCGTATCTCTTCGTCGACTTGCATGGACTACACTATAGGATAGTGAAAAAAGTTGTGCTCGTTGATCTGTGTGAATTGTGCTCTGTCTGCCTGGTTACTTAAGAGTACTGTACCACCACCAAAATGTTGGCAGGTCTTCCATTTCGTCTATTTGCTGGAAGTTGGCTTCAGTTCTTCTGCTTCGTCGAAGCTTTGCTCAAGTAAAAATGGAGAAGGGAGAACTTTACAAAGAGAAAACTTTTCTGTGCACGTAGCGTAGGCTTCGGATTTCGGAAGGACGGCAAATGTATGCAACTTGCGGAGGCAAGGGCGAATGTACCCACCTTATGTGATGAACATTCATTACGTGCGAATCCCGACAGTGTGGCAGAAATGTACTTTCTGTCAAGTGGCCAAAGCCTCATTTTTAGCTCTCTCCCTACCCTGTTTCTTCATTTGAGAAGCTGGTCCGTTTCCATTGTGGGACTCACTGTATCTTATAACATTAGAATTATAAACATAGCATCAAAAACGCACTTTATACACTTTTGCGCACAACAAACAACACACAACATGAATTTACATGACTTCATTTTGCAGCAGTACCTTACATTTTATATTACGTTATCCGCTTTCTCTCTCTTTGGCACTGTAAGACACTGTGGGGTTAAGATAAGAATGAGAATTCGTAGGAGGTGCCGAGTTTCCCTTGATTTCTCGGGCTATTGCTACTTCTCCTGGCACGTTCGATTGCTGTAAAAATCTTATGCCCTCGCCATGGAATGCTACTTAACTTTTCGGTATGAATGAATAGCATTTGACCGTGAGTTTTGGGTCGTGTGCTTGGCGTCATTCCTAAAATGTGCAGACGATGATGAGACCATAGTGAAAATGTACTGTTACTGAGATCTGAAACACTTCAAAGCTTGAGAATGATGACTTAATTTATTTTTGATGAGTGTAATATAATGTAATTTTATCTGGTTTCGATTTTTGTTTTTGTAGGCCCGTAAAGTGGAGGAATGGCAGGTTCGTAAGAAACGTGCGGAGGATGAGTATGACCTCCAAATGCGAAAGATTCGAGCTCAAGAGAGAGCAAGAGCTCATGAGGAAGCTAAACGCTCAGAACCAACTCCGACCGAAGATGACGATGGTTCGGACTTTATGGGTAATTTGGGTGGGATGCCTGGTTTAGACAACTTGATGAGTGACCCTGAAGTTCTCGAACTATTTTCCGATCCAGGTTTGTTTAGAACATAATGATTACATGCTACTGTTAAGTAAGCGTACCAATGAATGGAATGTAATCAACTCTGACACTTTGCGCTCTTGTTTGCATTTTTTCAGAGGTTGCAGCTGCTTTCCAAGACATTGGCCAGAATCCGATGAATATTTTGAAGTATCAGAGCAACCCCAAAGTTGCAAAGTTGATGCAAATTATGCAAAAGAAAATGGGAGGAATGGGCGGTATGGGCGGCGGTATGCCGGGAATGGGTGGAATGGGAGGAGGAATGCCAGGCGGATTCGGTGGTGGAATGCCTGGTGGTTTCGGCGGGATGCCTGGTGGATTCGGCGGGATGCCTGGATTTGGTGGCCCTGGAGCCGGTGGCCCACCACCATCGTCCCGTCAGGGAGATGACCTCGATTAAATAATTTGGAAGGACTTGAAAGCAGATTAATATCCCAGAACTACTCTAGTGCATTATTATGAACATCATTCGTTTACCTTATTTTGTTGACAAAAATTGAGTGAATTATTATTAATTATTATGTGCCTATACCACTAATGATAAGTTTAGCAAAATGCCACAAATTCAAGTCGATGATGTTACAATACTGTATTGTACTACTTCTAGTTACTGGAGCTTCATTATTATTTTAGTAGTATACTTTTGTTTGTTGTTATTTCATTGGTACACAAAATAATGAAAATTAACTGTATCTTAAGTCATGAAAGTTATAGACTGCTCTAAGTACTAAATGACAGTGACAAGTAAGCTGTGTATTTCCAATATATTCATTTGTATTCTTCTTCATAGTCTAAAATCTGAATAAAGATCTTTCTCTTACACGTAGGACATCCAGTCGTCAATATTGTTAGTCTTGTTGTTGTTTTTTGAAAGCTTCGCGTTCTATGAATCCCTTATGACGCGGAACCTTTTAGCCTAAGTCTAATTTTATTTACGGACCTTTTGACTTTTGGGAAATCTAATTTTGACGTCCTTTGGAATCTTTTGTCTGTTTGTTTGTCCCTTCGGAGATTTAATTTCCTTTACCTGCTCCACACCGCAAGGCTGTTACTTTAAATTCCTAGGAAGCAGCAAGTTCAAAACATTTACACAGGCCGAGTCCATTCATTTCATTCCATGTACAACAGTATAATAGTACATTACGTTTTATTTATTCTTTATTCCATCATTCATATTAATGTAATCGTAATAATTATGTTTAATGTTATCTGGACATTGTCATAAGTCATAATCATTATTTGTGTGTATCAGTTGTAATTACGTAACAACTGAGAAACTGATACACTTACAATATTTTGCATGAATACTGACTTTTACACTCATATTTTTTAAATTGATCACTGCAGAAGTGTAGAATCGTAATAATTGGTTAGGAAATGAAGAAATGAAAATTTAGGACGGTCAGGTCAGCAATCAGCATCGTCGACGCAGGGAGAACTTTTGCATTAGAGTCTTTTCATAGGTACCTGGAAATGTTTTTTAAAAAAATTAGGACTGGTCAGTCAGCATCCTTATATAAATCCATGCAATGGCTACTATAGTGCACCCGAGGAGTTATCACACGTTTGATCGTAAAAGGAATTTTTGACAATGTAAATTAGTAGACTTTCTTTAGCGTGATTAACTGACTGTGTCTGAATTCATTAAAAAAGGTAACGGCGAGCCAACAAAAATGCAGAGTTTTGTGGTTAAAACGCCACTAGAGCATTCAGTCTATACCGAAAAGGAAGGAAGTCAAGATTGAAAGAATGGAAAAATGGTAAAATGTTTTTAAAACTTTTAAAAAATCGACACGTCTATATAAAATCTGAAAACCAGTTTATTGTGTTCAATAACAAAATTGCATAAGCATCAGAATAGAACAACACGTCAGACAAAGACAGCTCGCATGGCAAAATGGCAAAATCTGTCGGCTAGCTCGTGCATGCACGCACAAAAATGAATTCTGCTTTATTGTGCAACTTCAAAGAAGGAACAAACAACGCCAAAAAGTCAAGTCAACGTTATTTGCTTTCAACTACGGCTTTGGCAGTTTTGTGCATGCATAACATCACTAACCACAAACGCATACACACGTGGCGATGAAGTTTGTGTTTCACCACCATTTACATTTAACCTGTGAATCATATTCATATCAAGTCGAAACGTACGACACTGACTCATTTAATTAACACTTTTGCCATTCTACTTGGTTAACCTAGGCTACACCTGCAGCTCCAACGGGCATAAACTCAATGTGTTCATTCAGCTTCTGGTAACTTTTCTCAGTAATTAATGTCAAAATATGGGATTGGGATTAAATGCAACAGGAGGTTCATTAAACGACCCTGAGAGCTGCCAACATTCCACTACTTTACTTGTGCTGTTCTAAAGACACTGGCTATATGCAATCGTGTCAATGTGATGAGAATGACTTTGCTGATCGTCCAAGGAAATGTCTTAATTAGATTTATTTACTATGTATATTAATTATAGTAATAAGTGGTATCACTGTTACCTTTTTGCTACTAGAACATTTTGTTACACATCACCGGAGGGGGAGCATTCGCCTGAATTTGTTCAATTTGATGCGACTTCCTCCAAGAGTAGAGAATGAGGAAAGAGCTAATCCACATTACAATCGCCAGAAAGAATATCGATAATCCAATCACGCTGATGTAGCATGTAATGGCAATCCAGAGAGCAAAAATCTCCATTTTTTCAGGCTATAAATTAAAATTCCAATTGCAATTAATCAGTTTTGAATTGCATAATGCGACTTTGCCACTCACCGACTTAATGAACACAATAAATCCGGGTGTGTATCAAACAAAGTAATGGAAACAAAGACTGCTGCAGCGTCACTCGTCAGCGTCAGATGATGATGACAAGGCCAAGCGGATCACAATGCGTACTTTGAAGAAAATAACACAAAAATATTGTCCTATTTTTGTTTAATTTTATCTTGTATGATTCACTATCTTGACTAATTATCCAGAGTTTTATTTTCTAACACTAAGTATAGTTAGGAGACTCACGACTCAACACGTGACAAGGAATTTTGACGTTTGAGCAGCGATGTGTTGTTCTTCTTGAGGTTGTAGCAACAATGATGCCGAGGAATGGAATGGACAACCGTTTGTACTCTCTATAAGCAATACAAATGTACACTTCTTTCTTATTATGCTTCAGTTTTCTTCTATAAGGAATTTAACATTAAGTACCCTGCTCTGTGCACCTGCACAATGCACTGCAGCAGTATCCTTAATAATCTTCCTATACGTACTATAAAACTCTAATCTTTTTGCCTTTGGTCCATTGTTGAGTACATTAAGTACAAACAAGCTGGCACAAGAACAGAATGTATTCCGTATTCCTTAATAAAACTTAACGTCCGTTCACTTCATAAAGTTTGTTTTCTTGACTTGATCTTTGCAAAGAGCCAACGAAGCGAATCGCAATCCGCTCTGAAGCAACAAGTTGCGAGAGACTTTCTTCTACACAACAACAAACAACAAAGGGCAAATGTGAGTAATTAAAATGAGGAATGTAGTAATGAGCTCTGCACATGGGGAAAGATGAGACTTCCTTCTGGAAAATTTTGTCATTGTTCAAAAATTCCTTGGAATTCAATTGAGAAAAGTCACTCTCATTCACAATTGACGTCACATGAAGATGTGGATTTTTGAGACTATGTAATTGTCTTTTTAAAGAATTGAAAACAGAAGAGTCAAAGCGTGGGAATTTAATTTTATGTTTAAGCAACTGGAATTATTTTGTTGACAATGCAATCTTCAAAGGAAGGGACGCGTGATCATTGCCATTCCCCTTGCGACATTGTTGCTTCCAGGTAAAATCCAATGGAAAGGTCACAAAACAAAACAAAGACGTATTGAACGTTGCAACAGAAAGTTTTGCAAAAATTTGGCAAACGCAATAACTACTACTGCTGTTTCCCTCCATGTAGTGCGTAGAATCTTGTGAGAAAATGATATTCTGTCCTTTCAAATGTCGTCAGTGCTCAAGTGCTAATGCATCTTTGAGACTTCCCTTCACTTGAAACTGTGACTACACGGTCAAATATCCCAACTCCTAACCTTAATTACAAAACTATTTACTTGCACATAATATAGAAGAGCAAATGACGCTCTTAAACAGGTTTTTTGGTTGAAACGTTAAGGGTAACATGTACAATGTGACTTTTATGATGTAAAATGAATGACCTATGAATTTTTGTACAAGCTAAAGAAGACTGCATGGAACGACCGTTCTTGACAGCGTTGCAGCGTTTTTGACAAATTTATTAATGACAGAATTTAATGAAAGTTTAATTTTGACTATCAACTCAACATTCAATTATGCTTCAAAATAATAAATGTTGCTTCGTATTGTGCATTGGGCTAATAAAGAAAATTCTATTAAGCTACTACCGGTTTACCGTTTACTAGATATGAAAACGAACTAGTTTTTATAGACACGTGCAGTGCAGAGTCGGAAACGAAATAGAAAATATGGGTGGGACAAAGATACCAGCTAAGCCTGCTAAGCTGACAACTGACAACACAAGATTACAAGATTGTCATTATTTTTAATATAGGAAACTGTTTCTCCCTTTTTGGCGTACCATTTGCCATTTTTTGCCCGATGGGTCGGAAAATCACGAAGGCGCTAAATAAAAATAACCACAAAGATTTTGGAATTTATAGAATTTGCATTTGATTGTCTCATCACGAGAGGCGTTGTTGCATCATTAACAGGTGAGAGAGATGCACTTGTGCATCAGGTTCGGCAGCGTCTTGTCTTGTCATTCACTGAATTACGCAAAAAGGTAAGAAACTAGTTGCTGGTAGCTTTCAAAGCAATGCTGTTCAACTACATGTAGTAAAGAGCACTTTTCTTTTTGGGGTAGGAACATTCATTTCAACATCATTATTGGCATCTTTGGATAAATGCGATGTTGGACTACGATTTCTAGTGGATGTTCATTTTGTTCATCATCTTGTAACCTGATTGTCTGATTTCGGAATCCGACAAAGAAACCATTTTGATTTCGTGCCGGTTTAGTATATTATGCAGTTGTATTATTTTTAATTAAAGGCTTTTCGCTACTAGTTCACTTATAGTTATTCTTCATTGTTCTTGGTTCTGGTTTCCCTGTCGTCCTATGGCATATTTTGAGGTCACAAAGTTTGAAAATTGTCTAGTAGCAGCTATCGTCCTAATTCAGCGCACAGAATGACTGTTTGTTTGTTTACAACTCTTCCCACAGCAAAAAATATTCTTCCTGGTTTCCAATCTAAAATTGTTTGTAACCGCAATTCAACAAGATTAGAGGTTATTATGGGATAATATGATTTTTGCAACGTGCATATTGACTGTGCACTGTGCAACAGTAACAGTGTGCATTGACAGTAAATTGTCAAAAACTGGATGTTTTGGTCAATTCTTTGTCAGGATTCCTAATCAACGAAAATGTTATGAGGGAGTCATGAGCATGAACATGGTCATAAATATAATGGGCGGTCATAGCTGACCCAGAAGTAGCATTGTTGCGACGACGTCGCGAGCGTACGCAAAAGCATAAAGCCTCGAAGACACGTCATCGTCTCATCGTGTAACTAGTTATTGTGTGGCACGTGCCAAAAATTTGTTGAGCTCCGTGATGGAAATCTTTTAAATATAGTTTCGAAAGGTTATTTGAGAACAAGTAAGGATTCCGCCTGGTATTCTCTCTCTTCCGGCATTTTACAATGAGAGTTTGACATTTGACATCATGCCATCTTCGTAAACAATGCCACAGCGGCACTGTCAAAGTGACCATGTACGCAATTTCATGCTGCCACTGCTCACGTTCAAGTTTTTTATGAATCAATTTATGTAATATTTCACTTCCTGTCATGACTATAATTTCTGAGAGATTATCTGATTATACCAACCCAAAAAAAAAACAAAATTCCTTAGCAGCAATTAATGAATTAACATTCTATTCGAGTGCTTCAGTGTGCTTCTCCATAGTCAGTTTTTCGTCAGTTTGATTAGTAGTCCACATTGTTGATTTTCAGCATCCGTGATGATGAGCATTTTTTGGCAGTCACAATTGAATTACTTTCAAGTTGGAAATCATAGAAAAATGGGACGAAATATGAGCCATTGTTATGAGTATGACGAAAAGGGTAACAACGTAACAAGTAACTAACAACAAGGCAAAGGGTGAAATGAGAGTTGTTGCTCATTTGCTCACGTGTTTGCATTGTTGTGTTCTTTCAGAATATATAATATGCACAGGGAGCACAGGTATGGCTTTTAGCTATGCATAAATGTAGACTTCAGGGCTCATGCAGCTACTTCTTATTGTTATTACTTGAATAGCAACAATGCATCGGAATCTGTATCACTGCTATATGTAATGATTGATCAAAATGTATGCCAAATGCCATCATGTCTTTCATGCCAGAAGAGACAACACAGCAGGCACAGACACTTTAGGAACACGATATTCATACTGCGAGTAAGAGTGTGGCTCTGTAGGCTGAATGAATGAGTCGTTCAACTCCGCCCGTCAAATAATCTCATGATGTCATGATTCCTTGATTGCATGACAGAACGGAAGAAGTATACTTTTGTCTGCTTAGTTATTATCATGTGTTTTGTTTGTAAACATTTTGTAAGTCATAACGTCAAATCGACACTTGGGAAAGACACCTCGTCTTTTGGCCACACAATATGGAGCAGATTGACTACATTAGGAAAATCAAGATGAGACATGAAACATATATGATACAAAAGAGAAATCGCCAAAATGCTCATTGAGCCTTTTGTTGCGCTGTTGTCCTCCTCCTCCATCTTCCTCACTTACTTGTCATCTCCCTAAA
>JABASF010000692.1:0-34205 GCA_019776145.1 Harlomillsia oculata
ATGATATACGAGTAAGGCATTGAAAAATTTAAATGATTATGACATGATATGGCATTTTATATAGTATAGTAATATAAAGAATAATTGAATAGTATAATATAGTATACGTAGTATGCTACATTTTTTAAAATTAATAAAAACAGTTGGACTGAATCATACTTTTACATAGTTAGTTAGAAGTATATAGGCGACTAGTTATGCAAATAAAACTGTCAAGAAGTGGATGAAAAGTACATGAAAGAAAATAGCTGTGATGTAAAAAAAAGTGTGTGATGTGACGCATCTAATTATTCACCGGAAATTGAATCGTAAGGCACGATAGAATTTGTCCTTGGCGCATCTCTAATTCAGTTAACTTGAAAAGATAAGAGTGAAAATGTAAAGTATGATGCAAATCGAATCAGGACGAGAGTGCGACAGTTTACATACGCGGTCGTGCACAGCTCATGGAAAAGTTAAAGCGTCAATACTGCAGGCACAATTTCACTTCCGCCAACGTACTTTATCCTTCAGTTTAATCTGTACATTTCTCTTTTTCCAGGAAATGTGCATCTGCATGGAGCACACAGCCTTCTTCACTCTCAAAAAAAATTTTTTTATTCCGAGAAGAATAGGGGATCGGGAGAGGAAAACGTTCGTGGAAGTGACAGGTTGGCTGCCAGTCAATTCCGCTCTGATTTTTTCCAAGTGGATGCAAAATGTCATATCTGTAAATGGCTACGATCAGGCGGAGGCAGGCCAGGTTATGCTTTCACTCCGCTGTGAAGGGGGAAGCGAAAAATTCCTTGGCTAGGAGCAGTTATGGTTACACAAACCGTCTGACTGAGTGAAAAAGACGGGAGAGAACTATGAGGGAATGGAAAAATGTTGAAATGTTGGACAAAATATGCTCTCCGTCTGTATTGTAGCAATATTCCTCAAAAGTAAGCATGTTCCGGTAATATAGCAAACTGAGCGGTAGGGCACCAGGCACCACTTTGAAACATGAAGCAAATGCAATATACTTAGTCGGATCTTGGAGAAAGCTATACGGTTCGTGTAAGACGTTGTATATAGAACCCGTAAAGTAGCGACAATGCATACTTTAAGACTCTCCAGACAGAAATGGAAGCCCAAGTCTTGAATATAAATGCACGTCGTAGTGAGTGGTGAATTCGTTTTTTTGTTACCACAAAGTGATGCGACTGACGTTGACATGCAGCCTTTCTATGTCTTGCAGAGAAGTGAAAAACGGTTGGAGCGAGTTAAACCGGGAACGTGAAGACACCCAGGCTTTGCTCCTGGCATTATCATAATCCGCCTTCGCTTGGCTGTTGTCATTTTCGTCTGTGGTGATGAGAAGCATCAACGGGTCCACAGGAGCTTCGGCAACAACCGAAGGCCATACACACAACCACCATGTCCGTTTCCCAACTGCTGGTGTCGGAGGAGGTGGCGGAGGAGGACCTCCAGTGTCACCAGCCACCGGAAGTATTCCTGGAATGCCACACTTACCACTTGGTCTTGGAGCAGGTGCTGTTGGCGGCCCGCCGGAATTGAAACATCATGCGGATTTTCTCTCTAGACTCTTGGCAGCCACTCCGTCGTACATGAGTGAAGTCGGCTCTCCTCCACCGGGATTTTTTTCGGATTGGCTCCGGAGATTGGTTTCTAAACCGAGCGGAAATAGTGGCCCATCTGCACTGGCCACCTCAGGACTGACCTTTGCAGGACAGCCGGAAACAGCAGAGCGTGCAACCACCGGAGCTTCGCTTGACACCCAGAACCCCACCAAAAAGAGGAAACGCTCTCGCCTCAATGACCACCAACTTGGGGTAAGTCTACTTTTCTGTCATCTTCTCTTTTCTCTGAATCCCTATTTCGTTTTTGCTCTGCTCTGTCGTCCCCACAAAAAATTGCAACATTTCGTTCTGCGTGGCACACGAAAAAACGTGTACTGAAAAGCCAAACCAATGTAATGCTGTTTCATCGTCCACACAAGTTCCTTTTTCAAACTTTTTACTCAAAGTTAGCACGTGTACCACATTTTGGGTTTTCCATAAAATATGTAATTCAATTAGAAGCAAACAGACATCAAACTGATGCATACAAATTACCTCTGGACTTTAAAATGAATTATAGCTACCTCAGGTTGTTCCCACAGTATACAACACGCCGCATATTCTACATATGACAAAAGCAACGACTTTCGTGACATTTGCACTATTTTTCTCACTCAGTGATGAAAAGGTTTATAGCTCTCAACGGTGCGATCGAGTTGGTGAAAGTGGTATGAAACCACATGTAATTGAAAGAGTACTAAAATAGTTACACGAGTGACAAGTAGCGGATGTCGTTTATTCGGAAGGTGTTGTCGTTGTGCAGAGTGTGGACACATGTCAATCTCATGGCTAGCAGAACATTTCTTTCACATTCCCTGCCATGTCGAAAAGTGTCAACACATGGTTCAGTGAAGTTTGCAGAAAGTAAAAATATTTTTTCAGTGGGTTGCTCAAGCTGAAAAATGGCGTGGGAAAGCCAGCCCACGGCATAGGTTAAATCGTGTCTACTAAAGCCTTTTTCTTTTCAACAAAAAGGAGAGTAGCCTCCACTTCTGGCACATTGGGTTGTATTTAGACCGTCTGAAGAATACTCATTACATCGTAACGCAACTCGTCTTTTTTTCGGGTATAACTCAACTGTCTGCCTCATACTGAACAAAGTACCCGGTGTGTGTTGTGTGTGTGTTCTCTCTCGCAGCCTGTGTGCAGTCCGTCATTCGCATTTCCAATTCATTTCAGATTAGATGAGTCGTCGTCGTCTGGTCCATGAGTTCTTTATCCTCGTGCCATTCCTCACTGGAAGACCGTTTGTCTGCATCCATGCATGTGAAAAGACCCCATTGAATAGCACAGTACGGGCAGTTTGCTCGATCTGTCTCCAGAGACTCTTCCCAAGCCACTGGAAAAACTCTGTCTTTATTCTATAGGGCACTCGCGGGAGAATGATGGGGAAGCCAAGGTCTTCGGGTCGATTCGTTCTTTATGGACCACTGGCAAGCACGAGAAGAACCCACAGCCCACACAAGCACAGCAACAAAGCTTTCTTTACGTGTCTATCTGTCGGTTTTTTTTCTCCGTTCGTTCCAGCACTCCTATGACCATCCCTTAGTAGTAGACTCATAATATCTGAATGAGACTCGTCCGAACCCATATAGTTTACTGTAGAACGTATAACATGACTACCACTTACGCTCACTTTTCACACAATGTTGAAGAGAAAGAGTCTTCACAACTGTATAAGGCACATATTAGGTATTATCCAAAAAGAAGTCCATAAGCACAAACGTGTGAGCAATCCCATTCTCAATTTTTTCTCCGAGTTTCTCTTTCTTTTGTAAGTCCGTTCAGTGTGCTATGATAACGGTGAACTGGTAAAGGTAAATGTACCATAAGGCCATAAATGGGTGCAATTTCAACTGAACTGTCGGACTGTCGTCTTTTTCATGGGCACACACAACGACTCAAAATGGGCCTCGACACTTGTTCTCTCTTGCTTGATGCCCTTTTGCGCCCTCAGGACAGAGTCCATGTGCAACCGTGAAATCCAATTAGCATGAATACTCAGCTCGCTCCATTTCACTCTTCATTCTAGACGCTTCTACTTCCCTCAGAATTGGATTTCGCTTCTTTTTTCACTCGGAATAGACCGACAGGGAAGTCATTTGGAGATTATTACGGCATACTAAGCCAGTTGTTGGCTTGAACGATTTCCAGTTTGCCACTAATTGTATTATGTGACTACTATAGATCGATGACGCAGTTGACGGAGTTGTAATAGCGAATCAACATTACTGCTAATTTGGGTCAAACTGAATAATTTAAAGATTTGTATTGATATACTTGTAAGCACACTGTGATATTACACAACGTTTCATTTATTAAGTATCAAAACTAACCTCTATTGCATCATTATTGTAAACCAAAAAATTATATTAGAGTTCATTGCATTGGTTCATTCCAACAGATAATTACAATGAAAAAGAAAGTATAATTTTCAGTATCTCAAAATGTGCTACATAATTCGTTTCATCATAAGCGCAATCAACTTTGTTTGGCTTTTTGAGAGGAAACTCCAAAAACCCCTTTTGTTAAGCTCACAATCTAATTGATTGTAAGTTGCAACTCTTGTGGACTTTTTGGCCTGTGCTTTTCCATAAACAGTGGACCATATATTACGCCATATAGTATTTAATGAATGAGATCGCCGAGACTGGAGGTTGATGAGGCTCATAAAGTGGGAAATTAGTGAGCCCACTCTCGACATTGCAAGGGAGGAAAGCAAATAATTCATTTTGATTTCACTGGAAAAGCCCAGTGGCAAACGTAAAACCGCATATATGCAATCACCCACAGAACACGAGTTGACCCCACAGCCCAGACATTTAGATTTATTAGCAACCTCGTGTACTTGTACACCTTGCCTCTTAACTTATCTTGAAGGCATTTATCCGCACTTCCCAGGAGCCATTTTATGTTCTTCTATATTACACCACTACATGCAATATATAACTTTTCACTCTCCATTGCATTCTCTTCCCATACAATGTTCATTACACAATTACGTTCTATATAAACGCATTCACACACACTGTTTTTACTAAGTAAGCGCGCTCGCCTGCTTTCATTGGTGTCGTAAAAGTTTGAGCATTTTATTACTGGTATCGCTAGACTAGTAACAAATTGACAATTAGTGTTAAAGTTTTAATGGCATTTTGCCTTCCTTGCTAAGCATTATTATTTCCTTCAATGCATATCATATATTTAAAATTTCACGTTTATATTTTTTTAGATACGATTTACACAACCGTCATGGAAGCTATTGTCTTGTATAATCTATAACCATGTTACTATCAAGTGCTCAAAAATGCCANTATCAAGTGCTCAAAAATGCCAAGTAGACAAATAATAGGGCAATTTTTATTTCATAGACTTTTAAAAATTTAATTACAAGGAGTGGCAATTTTTGAAGTGGTCGTTGAAAACCACGCACAGTCAATTCGCCACAAAAAATACTACTGCTGCTGAATTTATAATTGTCAGAAGACAAAAGCAATGCATAACAAAGTGATGTGAAAATGTGAAAATGAATATTTGATAGTCTCAATAAAGCTAGGTAAAACGTAAAAGTATAAATCTAGGGTAACGTCAAACTACTTTGCTAAACGAGTGCATTTGGTTGGAGTTGGAACGAAGCGGAGGTTCACATTATGAGGAAAAAGAGGCAGATCCAGCCAGCTTTGTAGAATGAGAGTCCCGGGGCAGGATGTGGTTGTCTGTTTCGATCAGTGGGTGTTGTTGATAATCAAAAATTGGACTCAAATGACAGAGTTGATGTCTACAAAACAAAAGAGGTAGTTAAAAGGTAAGAGTCATTATGGTTAAAATTTGATGAGAGGTAGGTCTAAATGGCAACTAGGCAGAGGGAAACAATGAAGGTGTCACCTTATCCCAGTCCAGATCTGCATAGAATTCCCGAATTCGAACTGCCGTTGTATAAACTTGGAGGCGGATGGCGTCGCGTCAGAACGAGAACGCTTATTCTCTTTCTCACCGCCTCAAACATGCACTGCAAGGACAACGGGTACAAACAAAGAAAACTGAGCTTACTAACTTACTATCATGCGAATCATACTATAGTATTATATTTATTCTTCTTTCCCAATCATCAAACCACAGAGTCATTGGACAAACTACTGATCCATCCGAGAAAACCGACCTATTTCTTTATATCATACATTATATCAATTATTATATGGTACCCACTTCTATACATTCGTACAGTATAATCCAGGAAAGAGGCCGGGTAGGACTCGGTCGCCTGCTAATGAACATGCTCACGCTCTCCCTTGACTTAATTAGTGATGTGCATACGCAAGTGATCTCATAAAAACGGAGGGCTGAGACTGCAGCAATAGTAATGCACGTACAACTTGCCCTGTTGCACACAAAAATAGGAACGGAGCTGGAGGGTTCAGCCCTTTCCCAGTCAACTGAAGAGGATAAAAAACTCTAGGACTCAATACATTATGCAGAACATTGAGCACTAAGTGTTTTGTGGGTAATGCTCTTGTGAGAGGGAAATGGCGAGGTAAAGCTCCGTAATCCATTGGCTTTTGCTGTTCCTTGCTTGGACAAAGGCTCACAAAACTACAGTAGAAATGAAAGGTGATTTAGCATTTGGCAATATAATCACCGAGTAGGATCTTTTTTTCTCTTTTCTACGACGCAACCGAAAATGTTGAAAGTATATAGTTCAGAGGAGTTTTGATAGGCGGATTGTGAAAGGCAAAGATTGTGGATGTACTGATAGTTAGCATAGTGCTGAATTGATGTTTCTTTGTGTAGTACCTGAATCGCACTGATGAATAAGGTATACTAGATATAATATAATCAGCAATGCAGAATGGTTTAGTAGTGGATTTTGTACTACATCGATGGAAACGAACACTCAATCTATTTAATACTTTGTGGATTTTGTAGCGGTCACAGCACCAAACGATCGGGTGCGAGTGAAAGGCCGAAAGTGGACTTTTTGGTCTGTTCGTTCTGACACGCTAAACGGGCAGATCAATCAAGATATTTTATCCAATAGCCACTCTGCGTCTGTGGCCCACATGACAGCAGGGCCATTTGAGTCCGATTCTTCGTATGTAAAAGGCAAGGGAAAATAAGCCCTGTCCACTGGAAGAACATGAGTCGATGAGCCATGAGCGTGAAGACCCAAGTTTCATAAAGAGCTCTCTCTGCGTCTTTAAATGGACTCTATGAGAATTTCATACTGCCAGAGTTTATGTGTATGGAAACTTTTTCATGAGGAAAAGTGCTCATCGCAGTCTGTCTATCTGTGTAAAAGTAAACTGTCCGTTGTACATGAAGACGTGCACTTTCACCAAGTGCTTCCACAGTTGTATTTCTATTTTCTATACACCGCAGTACGGTTGCATAGTTTGTAGGGTACAGCTATGATAGCAAAACTCTTATGGCAAAGTCCAAGCAAACGAGAAGGAACCAATATGATGAAACTTTACTTTTAGTGCGAGAGTCTCACTAGCAGACAGCGTCTTTATGGGCTACATACAAAATATCATCACGATTGACTTTTCTCCGAAGAGAAGAGAACGGCAACTTCGTGGGAAGGGGTCGTTATGAGATTATTGCGTGCGAAATGGGCCATTGTCGACTGACATTGCCTTAACTTGGCTTTTCCGTGGCCCATCAGTCGCTCTAATGTATGCCACCGTTTCCTTCAGCCCCATGACTCTCTTTGGAGCACATTCGTGTACATTAGATACTGAAAGTGAGGATGTATCTGTGGACAACTTTGCCTTTAGTGACTCGGTCCCTGTGTCTCTTCGTCCTGCTCTGCACGACAACAACTACACAAAAAAGATACACAATGTGGCAATTGATAGAGCACCACACTCATTTTTTTCCTCCGTGTTCGCCACCTTCAACCGAATCCTTCGTCATAAAGACAAAGTATGACACGCTCTGCGCCAGTTTGTATAGATGAGGCGGTCGTGATGGATGGCTCATTGAAATATTGATGTTCATCATGCCCTGAGACATATGTCCGCCTCTTGTGATTATTGCCACCGCGGCTGTGGCCTGCCATTAGTGCCTCAGCAGTACAACCTGCACCCGAATAACGTATCCCCCATACTCTTAACATTGTACAATTGTCAAAATGACACAGCGGTGGATTGCATATATAGTCCAATCGAATCATTTCATTTCCATTTTCTTTTTGTCCCTTATTATGATTTCCATTCCTTTTCATTTCCCAAAACCACACTATATCTGGCATTGTATTCCAATTTCCAACTTGATTAGTCTATAAATTCTAACATAAACGACGAACAACAAAATGTTACGACTTAGGAGTTAGGATCTAATAATAATAACTACTACGCTACTACAGTTTGCGGCGTGTTGCTTTGCGACATTTGAGAAGAAGTCGATGCAAAAACTAATCAGTGAGTAGAAAAGAGTGTTATTAAATTTATTGTAAGATCTACACTATGAAATCCTACTTTTCAGCGTTTTTAGTGCATAAGGTTCATTTTCATCGGGAATTTATCGAGACTTTGTGGATTTTGTACATCCCTAGGAAGAGAAATGTCAATAGGGAAACCTCTGTTTGGTTGATGACCACTTAGGCACACATTACGATGTCACATAGTTGAGAATATTATCGCATTATTCTAATGGCCGCAAGCATCCCCAGAGACATTACATTGCATTGTTTGGAAAGAGACCACCAACCTGTTTCGTAGGACATTACGCCCTCGTGACAGTCGCTTCAAAGTGCTATTATCCCTGAAAAGAAATGAAGTTAAACAAGTCTGTTCGAAGTGGAAAATCTGTCCGAAGGCATGACGTTTTTTTGCTAGCAGGAAAGTTTGTTTCCTACAGCCATTTTGAGAGAGAGCTAGAGTGAAGACGAGATGGAAAGAGAGAAAGTGAAGGAGAAAAGGCTTTTCGTACTGCTATTATAAACTGCCTCTTGGTTGAAAAGTCATCTTTGTGTGGAGTAGTGGAAGACCTGGATGAAAGTCACTCTAAAATGTTCTTCTAAAGAATGAGAACGAGTGGAGAGAGGAGAGAGAAGAGAGGAAAATGTTGGCGAGTGAGTGGTTCGCTAGAACGGTTCTTCTATGAACAGTTTACAAGTCGTCGTTGTGCTTGCTTGCTGCCCCGTTTCCCTTCTGCTTTCACTTCCCAGTGCTCCACTGAAGACATGAAGTGACTCTGTGCATGCTTACACTCCTTATAAAACGTAGTCATACATTTGCTCCGATGTTTAAACCAAAGTAAGCCTCAGGAAAAAGCCTGTGGTCACACAACGCAACTTGTATTTTTCTTCTTCTTTCTTCTCAAGCCTGTTCCTCTTCCCTTTTTCCTCCGCTCTTATTGTCGTCAACTTCTTCTTGCGCTTTTCCTCACTTCCATGCAAGGACATTACTCTCTCTTTCTCTCGTGTCAACTTTCGCCACATTGCACTTGCTAATATAATGACCTCGAGGAGTTCCATCTCCCTATCTTTCCCATTATAACTGTCCATGCACTCTAAATTATGTGCGGACCTCTTACCCGTCCGTTTACGTCTTACATTCTCCACATATAGTACTTTTCCTTCTTTTTCATCTTTTTTTTCTACTTGAATTTACTTTTCCTACACTTTCTCCGTTTTTGACTTGTCAATGCGATCTCTCCATTACATTAACCATTCCATTCGTCCACATACTCGTATACTGCAACCCATTAAATTCATTTGTCATTTCCTGTCATCCGGCGACTGCTCATTTTACTGAAAATGGAATTCTAAATCCCTACAAAAACTTATAAAAGCATAGCATTACAAAACCCAAATAATTTGAAACAACAGTAGATCGTGTATTCATTTTCAAGCTATGGATATCTAATTCTTAAATTAATGAAAATTTTTATCGTATAAAATGTATACGTTGATTTGATCTATTTCAGGGATGTGAAGATTCTCCAAATACGCCCGTTTCCACCCCGACTTCCGCATCAACGTCTTCAACGCATATGTCAGGTGGAACTACAGGAACACCCGGTTCAGCCGCAGCAGCGGCGGCGGCTGCTGCAGCAGCAGCTTTGCATCCATTTGGACCACATCCTTTATGGTTTTTCCCGCCATTCCTGCCTAACCCATACCTGAACATGAATCTAGGAATGCCCTTTCCAAGTCACTTATCTCCCCCAGTTTCAGGACCGGGTCCTGGAGGATCTTTGCCGCCAGGAATGTCATTGGCTGCTGCTGCTGCATACCTTGGTAGTAATTCTGGTTCTGGGAATTCGTCCGATTTGTTTCGCACTGACAATCTTCCTCTCCTTGGCGGCGATGGACGAAGCCGAAGTGGAAGTCCACAACATTCCTCACACCAATCTACGGCACATCACTTTGCTCCTCCAGCAATCGATGCTAATCATCATCATCATCATCACCATCATCATCAGCAGCAGCAACAGCAGCACCAACACTCTGCTGCTCACCAACACCCTTCGTTACATTCGTCACCAACATCCAAAATGAGTGGAAGTGGGAGTAGAGGAGATGCAATGGCCCTGCTAGCTGCAAAGGAAAAGTTGGCAGCAGGAAGTGGTGGAAACAGCTATCTAAAATTGAATAATGCACACAGCAACAGTTTGACATCAAATGGCTCAGGCGTGGGGAATAGTTACTCTACTTCGGGTCATACAAGTCAGGGGCACGGATCCAGCAAAGAGAAGGGTGTGGGCGGAGGAAGAAAGTCATCAAGTTTCTCCATTTCTCGTCTTACATCTCCGTCGCCATCAAGCAACAGTAGCAGCGGAAGCGGAAGTTTGACCTTGAGAACTGGAGCCACAAATTGCTCGGGGAGTGGAAGTAGTTCAGTGACCACGAAGACCGTGAGACATACCAGCCCGGATCAAGAACGGGGACGAGCGAAGCAGCATTGCGAGCGAGAGAGTGTGGTAATGGAAGGGAGTGCAGGAGGATCGGGCAGCGGAAGTCGAAGTGGCAAGTCCAAGACAAAGTTGTCTCATGCGGGAGGAGGAGGAGGAGGTTCGAGTGAGGCAGATGCGGGTCTCTGCGTTGATTTACGAGTTTCGGGTCGCATATGGGAGAGCAGTGCCTCTGCCGCGGCACCTCGCTCGATCTATAAACCTCTGTCAGCTTTCCATGACCCTGCCGACGTAAATCTGTACCATTCATCTCCTGTGCTCAGTGGCTCTACTCCGACTCCAGGAACCCAACTCCCGGGTCGCTTCCTTCTAGACCATCATCATACGACCGGTGGTTACTCACCACCGACGCCCCACTCTGTTCCGTCTTTCCATCACCTCTCTCCGACGACACCGCCAACGGACAAAGAGGGACCAGTCTCCAAGCCTCACTACTCCTTGTCCGCCAAGTACGTGCTGGAGAATCTTGAGCGCATTTATCAAAAGATGCGGCCCGCAATGTCTGCTTCAAGCCCTCTTCCCTCGCTCTCACCCACAAGTCGAAACAACAACAGCCCCAGCACCATTCACCCAATCACACTCAGTCAGCCCATTTATTATCATCACTCGGTCACTTCCCCTGCCACCAAGGCGCTAATCAATCATCATCACAATAACAATCATCATAATGTGGATCAGTCCGACCATTGCCAAGCTCCTTCTGCAGGCGATTCTCAGCATTCCTCTCGCTCCAACGAAGAAACTCACGTGAACTCAGACATCAAACCGTCTTCAGACGATCTCAAAATCAAAATTAAGCTCAACAGATCCTCACCCACTATTTCGAACAATAACAACAACAATCACATCATTTCACCCAAGCATCATCACAAATCATCTGACAGCCCGCTCATGGTCGCCGCTCTCACCGGAGGAGCAATGAAAGCAGAAACTGTGGTAAGCGATGAAGACAATGACAACCGTAAAGAACACGGGATGCCCGTAAAACGGAAGAGAAAGTCAGATTTCCCTCAAAGTACGAGTGGAGAGAGCAGTTGTGACAACGACGCAAGTGGAAGTGACAACAGTGAAGATAGCACTAGCGACGCAGAATCAGCGGATGTGAAACGACGACGTGTGGATGCATTCACGAACCATGATGATTCAAATGACAGAGTGACAGTGGGCCGACGACGGAAAACGCATAAACCCCAACCGTTGTCAAGCAGTCATAACAATAACAATAATGAAGACAATGAGAGTCGGAGTAGTCGCAATGACTCGGACGAAGAAGGGGGGCCACAACCCATGGGAGATGACGACGACGATGTGAACGTCACTTCAGACGAGGGTGAAGAACCCAGTAAGAAGAAAAATAATTAAGCTTGTACCGTGTAATTAAACGCATTCCCAGCGTCCAATCATTTACGGCTAATGCCTCTATGTAAAAGCTCTTCTTCCTTTCCTTTCCTTTCTTGAATCTTCACTTTCCTCTTTTCTCGTCTCTTGAGACGTCGTCCGTCGTCGTTTTCACTCTCACAAGAAAACCCTTTAGTGTTTATTACTTTATTACGTTACCTTGAGTGCGACGGAAACTCTTCTCTTTACACTCATCCTCTCAATTAAGTATTAGTGTGCACCACATCACCGCGACACGACATGACATGACACGCACCAAAACAACCTATCCGTTTAATGATGAGCATGAGAAAACAAACAATTCTTGAAAGCATTCAATTTCCTACTTTTTCATGTTGCGTCATACTACATTATAGTATATTTCCGAATTCCACGTAATCCCCGTTGTGTAGTTTCCACTTTTAGTACAACTTCCCCTAGTCTCGATGCTTACATAAGAAGATTAGTTCTTCAGCAGCAAGCGCACTCATTCCAATCTATCATCTTGTTTATTCAAAATCTAGAAATTCTAGATTTTACAAATCTTACTATTATTATTGCTACCGCAAATTCGACCACCAATTAATTTACTAAAAAACCCAATCATCATTAAATAGGTAATTGACCTGTTCATCCGTCATTGTGATCAGTGTGAATCCAATTATTCTCTTTTTATTTCTAGTTTTTCATTAATGGAACAGAATTGTAAGCATTTAATTTTGGTTTTTGTTTTTGCAATTCTTTGGACTTATTTCCTATAAGACAAACTGAATAAATGCATATGAATGTTAGTATACGTAATACATACTACAAACATTGTCGTACGCAACGTACGCGTATGATGAACGAATGAAAATTGTTGCTATGAACAAAATCTGTAGTTTTTTAGGTTTTTAAAATTAAGCAACGTACGTTTGTGCCAGTTTTAAATCATATTATATATTCTTCAGAAAACAGGAATGAATGCTTCTTTTGTAAAATTGAGATGAACTGTTTGATGTGATGAAGATGAAGCAGTTCTCCTCAATCCATTTGCTTTAAGGAGGAATGAACAAAACTTTCAAAATCGTTCAAAAATAACGATGATTATATAATATGCTTAATCGATACTTTATCACTAATGTTTTTACCCAATTACTAAAACATAAGTATGTTGTATAGAATATCTAACATTACAATAATTGTGAATAACAAATATACAAAATTACAATGATAGTTATAACATTAACATAAAATTTGAAAAACATTTTTAAAAATTAGCATAATTGTCGAAATGAACATCAATCACATAAAAAAAGTTAAGGGAACTTTATTTATTGTGTCATAAATATCATGTGTAAAAAAAGATTCTATATTACGATAGGCTGATTTTAATGACTCTCGCTTCTTGTTACAAGTCTGTTCAAAAATTATAGTAGACTTTTTGAAATTTCAAATCAGCATCCAAATCGAGTGAACTGGATGCATGCATTTTTATTGGCGTTGGGTTTGGTCCAAAAGCATTATAAAAGTGCGTCATTACATTACTATTATATAGCTTTTACTGTGGGCGTGGGGGGGGGGGGGTAAAGAATCATTTTCATGTACCCTTCAACAAGGGGATATTGCATTTTTCCTTCTCATTGTGCGGTTTTGTGTTACCTTACAAGTTATAATGTAATGACGGTGTAGAATAATAATTAATAATACTGTATAATATGTTCATTCAATGATAAAATATTAATGGAGGTGTAAAGTGTATAATCAACTTGTGAATAAATTTACTAATCACAAACTGTGAATGTTAAACAAGCAGTATTTAATGAGAACTGGAGTCAAACGGAACTTAAGTATGCAAGTTTACGAATATTTACTAGCATTCCAATGAGTAAACAAAGCAAACCTGATAAGTGTATGAACATGAAAATTGTATCAAAAAATATTAATAAAAAAACAATATACGCAACAATTTGTATTTTATAAAAAACGATGCTCAATTATTGTATTTGTAATGGTTTGGAAGATTTTTTAAAAAACGTAATATTATCTAACTAATGGCAAAAAGAATGCTTGTGGGGTGAGAGTTATAGAAATGCATGCAAATGGAAGGGAATGAATGGAAGGAATACATTTCAATTGAATGTGGGCATTGTGCGAAACACGAAAGGGAAAGAAACTCGGTGGAAGTTGGGAGGCAGGCTGCAGAATGTTTGTTTGAGACAAAAAAAATGGAAAAGTAAAAGAAAGGGTTTAGCAGTGATTAACTAGAAGAGAAAAGGGAAAATGGGCTCTCGACTTATTCGGTGAGTGAACTCGTTCTTTCTTTTCTGTAAGGGAAATGGGCAAAATGAGAGTTTTGATGTGACGCAGAGGCGTTGAGAAGACTGTCCAATGAGAAGGATGCTGGTTTGAGGAATCAAACATTTCTTTGGCAAGCAGCTTGTTTGCATAAAAATCAATAGAGACGAGCCATGCCATGGAAGGAGTGAAAGAGAAGAGTTTGGTAGAAAAGCCTTCGCTTGACTCACAATGTGCCAACCTCAGAAGTGAATGAAAGGCTCACATACACATATAACACACATACACATACACATACTTTCCAGCCCGAGACATGAATGCATCATCTCTCCCCCACTTTTCTTCCAGGATGAGGAAACCTTTTCCCACTTTTTCTAATACTCGTTTTCCTCTAAAAACATCCAATGTTGAAGCTTACACACTCAAACATACCAGGACTTCAACCGCCGTGAATATATACTTGCTGTTGCATCAACCCAAAATTGTTGAGCTCTCTTTCTCTCTCACACATCTCACTCTTAAAGCAAAACCACTTTCTCCACAAACTTGAGCGGAAATCCTATCATTGAAAACGAGGAATCTACGAAAAATAACGCTCGAATATATTCCAAGTCTTGGAGACAATTCTTTTATTTTTTTCCCAAAATACGAACTGGGTACTGGAACATGAACTTAGGATTGCGTTTGGGTACCATGTACGTGGATATACATACTAGGTTATTGGCTCCAAATAGAATAGTGCTATAGAACGCTTCCCAAGTAACAAGTCCAAGCGTTGAGTATACAGTTCCAATTCCTCCAATTTCCAGTTCTCCGGGACCCAATGCCGTCTTAATGGTCTTGACAGTCTCAAGACGGTATACACGCACTCTCATTTTGCGTCTTTGGTACATGTTCAAATTGAAAAATTGCCTGCATCCTCATCTTTAAAAATTGGGAAATGCTCAATATGCTAAATTAGCACGTTTTTCGTAGTTTGACTCACGGTAATTGCGTTAAGTAGACACGAAACACGATGTCTTTGGTTTTGTACTGGAAACAAGACATCAATGTCGTTTCAACTTCAGACCTTCGCATCCGCTCTACATTTATAAACAGACTAACTGTGTGCTTGGTTACAAGTCCCCTGTGCTATGGAGAATTCAGCGATCAGAATTTTTAAAGTGCTGTTGTTATAAGAGAAAAAATGTGAGCAGATCTAAACTGAAGTGTACTACAAAAAACGCAATGTGAAGAGCTGTAAGAGTGAGCAATGTAAAGGAAAAGAAAAGTATTTTTTATATTTGTACATGTCATAGTCTTTGCAACGTTCCTCTTCTCTCGGCTATTTTACATGGAGCACATAGAATAAAAGAAGTATAAAAATGGGCCTGAGACCTGGTGAGTGCAACTACGCCACTTGCATCGGTAATCATCTTTGAGCAGAATGCGACTTTCTGTCCTTCCCCTTTTCTTTTTTCGTGCTGACAATAGAACTTTTTGCGGTGTTTTATATGCAGAATAGGTGTGAGACATTCCTTGGCCAGCTGTGGAGCCTTTTGCACTATTTTATTCTTCCTGTCACGGCGAAATATGACTTTATGAGGGAAGCACCATCGTTCTGTTTGGGAATAAATGGCATTCTTGGAACTGAGTCGAAGAAAAAAGTTTTATGGCCAAGTGGATGCTACAAAAAGCTGAAAGAAATCGGTACGGTATTCACGTGAACATATTTTTGAAATGAAGGTGTAATGCTACTTGTTTAAGTTTAACAAAGTAAAGCTGATGTTTGATATTCCTCGTAAAAGTTGAAAAACAAAAAGGATTTTTCCCTTGAAGGTAAAGGATAACACTACAGAGATTTCGGATTTGGAAATGTGAGTTGGAATCAGTTTCTTGGAACTTAGTACCATTCGAAAAGGCATGTGTCAGGTTTCCAATTAAATAAAACTAGTTGGTATACAAAATAGTGACTAATTGGATTGACAGGCTGTGTGATTTGAGAATGTTTATGGAGCTTCAAAGCCACACAAAAAACACAAAGTTCAAAAAGAATGATACTACTTTGTACCATACAATCCACTACGACGACGTTCATTTATGTCGTCTCCTCGTCTCTGGAGCCCTGGGTGCTCTGCCTACATTACACAAGACTTTTTGTTCTGTTTTTTTTTGTTCATGGAAAATGAAACTCTCTTCGGCTTTGTTATACTTTATACAACATTTTCTGTTTTTCGTCTAAACGTTTGTTTTCTTCACATACAAAATGTCATGATACTAAGCTATGCATTATGTAAATTTATATAATATTTTATACAATACAACACACATACAACGCATAAATCGTGTAACTAGTTCTATAGCTTCGAAGTTAGATTGTTCGATGACGTCATGTATTGAAGAGCACATAAGGTACAAAATTATTGGTCTAAGTCTAATGCTTCCTTACCCTTATTGAAGCATTTCCAGTATTACAGGATGTTCGGTTCATATATAGCATGAAAGGTTAGTAGAGAAAACGAAGAATTATATAGCGGAAATTACGTTCAAATTAGTTACATGTTCTAAGCCGTCGTAATTGGATTATAATTAATTAGTTTAAAATATATAGCAACGTAGCAAGTCATCACTTTTGAATGCTATGACATCTATAAAGAAGGGAAGAGCCTGATTTTTATTTGAATATGCGTTTTATAAAAGTGAATTTACAGTTAGTAAGTAGTTGATGGGATGAATGAGGATGTTGTAGAGGTTCTTTTTGCATAGAAGCCAGTTTGAAGTGGAGACAAAGAGTGAAGAGCCGAAATGGGATCATGGAGACACTCAAGTGTCCTCGAAACCATCTCTCGAGAAATCTCCTGCGTCGTCCAATCCACCTAATGAAAAAGATGGGAGAAAGGTCCGTCGTGGCAAAGTGAGAGTCAACAAGCTCTGAGCAATACCCTCTCATGAATCCTCTACTTTCTCATTCACATTCACATCTCTCTTCCGAAACCCTCATCCAAGAACTCCCTTCATCACATTCACATGTTTCCTGGAACTTCGACACACTTCTCTAACTAAATGCTCTTGTCATCTCTCCCTTTCATGTCTGGTCAACGTATCACGATATCATTGCGTCTTTCAATTTCCATTAAAAAATATAAGATACGATCTTATTATACCATGTAATGTACTAACCGTATAATAATTTAAAATCACATTGAATTAACTATATAGTGCTTCACTTGATATCTGTCATGTTATCGTCTTGTTGGCAATGAGGACATGACATGCATGACGTTGACGTGCGTTGAATGATATTCATATAACACACACTACATGTTATGATTATTATGATATACTCCATTTGGGTCAATGCACTGTGAGAGAAAGTGAAACAATTATTAATATGGTAGAAAGCACACTTTGTATTTTTTAGAGTCTAACATTATTTGTCGTTGTCGTAACCACTCTTTTCAAATGAAGACGGTTGCCAGACGTAACTGGTTTGCTCCAAAGCACAAAGATGATAGGAGAGATAGTTGGTAAATGCGTCGTCGTCTAGATTGCCCGGTGCAAAAAGCTTTTTCCTGAATTCCCTCATTTTGCTCATCTCGTCTTTAGTCTGAAGGAATAATAGTGTCTTCATCGTGTGATGTGTTGCTCCATTGTTCCTATTTGCATGCGAAGGACTCTCAAGACGCCTAAGGTTACGATGTGACGCTTTCACTCCACTCCAAATTACACCCATTTGCTTTTCTTCTCTGTCTTTCTTTCTTGTCCTATTTCCAAGCAGACTGATTTCCTCGTGCTCCTCCACCCTTACGAAAAAAAACTATCCATCCAGTCATTTTACTATAAGGACCAGGAAAGTCCCTATAGTCCCTTCACGTTTACCCATTTCGTTCTGCTTCCAAGAAAAATTAATGAATGATTACTGTCTCATGGGATGTAGAAGGACCGAGGATGACAGGCACCAACTGGATTTTAGTTCAGCTTGATTCAAACTTCAAGTCTTTTCTTCTTCATGTCCACTAACACTAACATTAGTAAAATCTGGAACGGGGACGGAGAACTTTGTCCACAAATACAATGCTATATAATATAATGTTACTACAGACATGTATACTAATAGTATTTCCTATAGTAAAAAGAAAAATTTGTAAGACTCAGTAAAGAAGGAGGGAAGCTCCACATCGCTTTTTGCTTTTGTTCGCTACAAGGAGTGGCAGAGTGGCACACTATGTGTGCTATCCTGTCTCTTTTGCATGGAAAAGCTGACGACGAGATGAGTTGATGAGCTACGTCGTTCTTCCTTACACAAGTTGGCTTGTAGTCACTTCTTGTGCAACCCAACAATAAGTCTTCTCGTCAACTGTGCCATGCTCAGAAAAGCGGAGACACAAAGAAAGTAGTAACATCTTAGGCAGTATCGCTGTTATGCGAGGAAGACTTAATCTTTTTCATGAGAATTCACAGGGAGAAAGAGGAGATGAGAATTTTTTAAGCAGGAGAAATCAATTAGGAAATCCTATCATTCGCCGTATTTCGTTTATATACAGACTCATCCTTTCATTCGCTCTTGGTTGTCGTCTTCATTCGCTCATTCGTACTCATCCAATTTGGTTGCAGGGCGTATTTACTTACTCTGCCCAAGGCGCCCTTATAGCCAAATATATTGCTTCTTTTGCCAGACTTGTTTGCTCTTTCTAATGGAATCCAATGCGCTAATTCTGTAATGGAAATCCAATCATCACTTTTTATACATTCGGCTTGTTCCATTTCATAGAAAAAGAAAGCAAGACGAAAGGCAGAGAATAATGTGCTTTCCGTTCTTTCTCTCATTCGGCCTTCCGTCAATTCAGCTCTGTTCTATCCGTAGTATATCCCTTAGTTTGTGCCGATAAGCACTTTTTCTTCTACATATCTCATATTTTAAGTACCCATACCTTTAGACAGGAATTCACAAAAACGGGAATGCAAACTGATGCTTTCTTCCCTGCTTCATGCATGCAAACCTCCAATTTAAATATCGTCTTTTTTCCCAAAAATCTCCAATAAACTGAATCTTTTGAAATGAGAGCCGACCCAGCTCAAATCTCCTCGCTGCCAAAGTACAAGGAAGACTCTCATCTCGGTTTTTCTCTTTTGGGTTCCAAGGCTCCTGTTCCATTATAAAAAGACGGAATTCATTTCCCTAAAGTAGACGCAAGAGCAGCAACAGCCAGTCGGCCTTTTTTTCTTTTCTTTTCTCAACTTTTGATTACCCAAGCATTCCTTTCTGGATGGCGTAGTTAGAGCTATTCTTCAATTGGTTGCTTCGTCATAAACTATAGAATACTGACGTAATGTTTCAAATCCTTCGTCTTCTCCTCTCACTTCCACGAACCTCCAAATCCCTATTCCAATTTCAACTAAGATCAGAGCACAATACAAAAAACACATGTTCAACTTCTTCTCCTAACAAAGGAACTAAAACTTAAAGTACATAAAAATCCATGGGAGTCAAAAATTAACAAAACCTTCTCCTCAGACGTAAATCCGAACTTGGTCCTAGCATAACAAAAGTATCACAATGACTATGGTTATATAAAATATTATGCACTTTACTTTCTTTTCTCACTTTGTGTATCATGCATTTTGCTCCTGTTGTTGCATATTTCGACATTGTATGTTGTTGGCAAACCTATAATAATAAAAATACAAAGTACACGACGACGACAAAAAGATGCGTATTGTTCGTCTCTTTTTTCAGGAACCCTCTTTATCTTTCGAATTTCCTCGTCTGCATGCAGCAAAACAGAAAATCACGTATCCATCGCATTGGGTGAGATTCCTAGAGATATGCTTCTCAAAAAACTTCTAAACAATAACTAAACGTAGCTATACAATGCTATAGTACCTAGATGCATTCATTAAGTGCGTATTTTACTAATACTGATGTGGAGCAGAGTGTGTACAGTTTGTTGACAGAAGACTATTATAGTTATAATTAAATATGGTATCGACGGTGCCACTTGATTTTGAGACAAATGGCTTTAGCCTTTAGCCGTTTAGCCGGGCAAGCTCTTGAGACAAAAGTCTTTTTGCTTAGCAAGATTTCGTTACGAATTTCTTCTGTATGACAAGCATTTGACATTTGAGACAGCCAAAAAATGGGGGAATGCGACTAGTCATGGATGTGCGTCGAACGAAACCAAATTTAAAATACTTAATATTATAATTAAAACAATGTGAGAAATAAATCCTGATGTATTGAGTGATTGAGTTGTAAGGTAAGGGATGATGATGGTTTTGGGAACGGCAAAGGCAAAGGTCAGGTCAGCTTATGTTATGTTATGACATGACTTATGAGCTTGATCTTGAACGGAGCGCGCGTAAAAGCCATGGGATTTGCATACTCTGTATATTTGTCCAAAGGGACCTCGGAGGGTCAAGAAAAGTCAGGGTTAATTTCGGGGAATTATGTAAAGGCAAAAGTGAGTAGAGTATGTTTCGGGCTTTTGAATGAAAATGGGTGACAAGTGACATGTCTTATGGTTTACGAGGGAAGACTCGGGATAAGTGGACAAGAGCCACAGAGGCCGTAGCCGTAGCAGCGCCGTAGCATAAAAAGTTTGTTTATGATTTGACCATTATTTTGAGTTCTCGATGTCTGTCCACTTTTGGAAAAGACCAAAATTATTGAAATCATTTTTAAAATTCGTAGTTTGATTGTGCAATTCGTGTCAGTTTAAGTCATTTTTCACTTGTAGGTAGGACCATAATAAGCATTCACACAAAGAAAACAAGTCCAAGTGCATATTGTAATTTTCTAAGGACTAGTATTTTTTTTCTAACATTTCTTAATTACAAGAACACGTATTACTAATGGTTATTCTTAATTTTGAGAATTTTCATTTTTAGGAGAACTATAAAGGATTGAATCATGTCCACAGAGGCTTCCACGGATCTTGAAATGAGTTTTTCAAAGTCAGTTGAGAAGGATGTAGAGACTTCGTCCACTTTTCCAGCCGAGATGAATCGAAGTCTGGATTTCGATTGTCCTCGTTTGTCTCGCTTTGAACGTCTTCCTACTGAGGTAATATTTAGAGCTATAAAAGAATATACATTTAGAATAAAATTTTGTATTATTTGAGCGTATCTTATAAAATATGATGTTACTTTATGGTTTCAGACATTCCTAAACGTGTGTCGTTTTTTGGAGCCAGGTTACTTGCTCCGTGATGTCATTGTTGTGTCTCGACATTTGTATTATAGACTTGCCTGCGAGGCTACCTGGAAAATCCGACAGGAGAAAATTTTCAAAGCCAAGTATCCGCCAGTTAAGGGTACCAATTATTACTAATTTTTTAACGTAATTGAAGACCTAGGAATGCAATGTCGTACTTTCGTATTTTTGTGTTTTTGTTCGATGACATTTGAAAAGAGCTCGTTATCGAAATAAGACGCTCCAATCTGAGCTTTGAGATTTTAATATTTAAAGAATTTGTTCATTACAATTACAATTACTGGTTTCCGTATGTTCATTTGTAGTTGATGAAGAAATGTTTCCGTGGAGTCTGTCCTGTATTGCGCGAGAAGAGCAAATGCGATGCTGGAGTCCAGAGCCACAGCGTAACGTTTCTAGCCCAAATGATCAAGAAGTGACCACTGGACTCAAGGGCCCGGATAAGCGAATGGTGACGATTCTTCATCCTGCGGGATATGAATTTTTGTGTGTTCATCTCTGTAACGTAAGCGTTGTTACGAATTTTACTTCAATAAGTTTAACTTTTTAAATAGTAACCAAAATTATCATAATGAATAAGTAGTCGCCATCATTTTTAGTACAATGTCGTTTGATTTCTTAGTCTGGAAGGTTGCTCATCACGGGAGGAAGAGAGATTTTATGCGTTTGGAACGTACAGAATTGCCTTAACACTACTGATGATTCACAGTGTCGTGTTATCAAAGGCAGTCCTGGACTTCTTAATACTCAGCCCGAATCACATTGGGTGATTGCACTGGATACAAACGAGAAGCATATAATCAGTTCTGGCTTTGATACTAATATAAAGATTTGGGACAAAAATGTAGACGGCACTGGTGGGAATTTAATTAACATCAGAGAATTTGCGTAAGTATTTGTAAACGTTTGACTACGTTAAATGAAATATGATCAATGATAATTTAGTGAGTTCTCAAAGGGAATACTTGCTTTCACAGACTTGAGACCCCTTCTCCGTGCATTTCAGCTGATTACCAACTAATGGCTTGTGGTACGTATGACAAGCGAATCATGTTGTTCGACTCTCGAAGTGACTACGCCAATATCCACAAGTTTTCGTGGCACCCAACGTTTGTGTCGTCCCTCGCACTTGATGAGAAGAGAAATGTCATATACAGCTGTAGCGACGATGGCCTCATATGTTTAACTGATCTTCGTAATTTTAAGGAACCCCTCAAGCGTGTTTCGGTACAACTGCATTGAAATGTTTGTATTACGTGGTTTGCTTCGTGTGTGTCACGATCACTGTTTTAATGTCTGTTTTAGCTTGGCGCAAAGAACCGCCCTACAACCATCTCTTATCGGTCTTGTTATCCATTGTGCGACTGGTTCTATGTCGGAGATCGTAAGGGCAATTTACATCTCTTTGATTCAGATTTGGAGCTGAAGAAGACTTATCAAGTGGGGCACGATAGAGTTATTTCCAGCATAGCACAAGGTTTGGGATCCGTGATAATCAGCTCTTGTAACGGTATTCTCAACGTATTTGAGCCTAGTTTGAACCTCAAATCTGTGTATGAATGGAGCGAAATACACGGAACCGAATTACACCACACTGAGGTAGGTTATAACTTATTATAATATACGAAATGCGGGATCAAGTATTGCCCCAGACATACATTTCCCAACGACGTTTACAAGAGCACAAAAAAGAATCAAATGTTTATTATTATTTATATACATTTTGGTATCGATACTTAAATATATCAATTTTAATATTTTTGCATTTCGCGTATAGGTACTAATTAATTTGTATGTAGTAGTTTGTAAATGTTCAAATGTGCCTTTGTAATTAATTAATACTGATTTTTACTTTCGCATAAACAATATTTTCTCCCGCATTGTGGTATATAATAAAAATATATACTAGAACACTTCAAATGAACTCAATATTTTGATTATAGGTTACCATGTCGAATAATACCGTTGCAGTTGCTTCTTGGGATGGGGCAGTACGTTTATGGTCACCCAACATTGGAAGTTTACCCCATACCGGAATCAGCAATTGACTTCAATCAAAATTGACTTATTATATTATTTACTAATACATACAATTCGGATGTTATATTACGGCCGTTTAGTAGTGAAATATATGGTTACTATCCGAAATATTTATTGTGGCTGTCTTGTTTTTAGCACCTAAAGAATGACATTTATATATCCATCACATATATAAATCTTGTTTACGTGTACATAAATAAGAACTTATACTTAATCATCATTTGTATCAGTCAGTTATCAGTTATCGAATATCAACATTAGTAAATGTCCTAGTTGAGATTGAGAATAAGGATTGAAGATTGAACCAAGTATGTTTTGTGAGGATTGTACTAATGTCTCGGGCTATACACTATACTCTGCATTGCAGTTTGCAGCTCCTTGTTTGAGTCGCACATCGCACAGCTCAATTCACGCTCACACAGGTCACACACACACTCACACTATGCATATAAAGTGTAATGTATAGATAGAGAGATACAACAGACAAAGAGTAAATGGAAGACACAAGTCTCATCAGTAATCGAGGACTGGTGTGCATTTGGAGAACGCGAATGGTGACTATGATTTGGTTCTTCTATTCAACGCCTGAGTGTTTCCCTGTGGCAGAATCAGGCAAATTCCCAGCTTTGGAGAAATACGCACTCCAGGACGAATAAATGGGTGAGAGTACGGGGAAGAGTGAGAAAGAGTGGATTTGTACCCATATGTACGTTTGGAGAGGAAGAGAAAGTAAAAGACGAGATGTGTCTGCATACGAAAAGACTCTGGAGACATGGAAATGAATTGGTACGACTCGAGTCTTTACAACTCCTGTTCTTCGTCGTAGCCAAGGAGCCGTTGCTTTCTCCACGGACGTTTTACTGGAGAACACGGGGAAAGCAGGAAAAGTCGGAGCAATAAGCTCGACGTTGAGCAAATGAAATAAAAGAAAATGTAACAAATGAGTGAGCGGGCGCGTCCTACAATGAGCCACACACTCAAGTGAACCACAGAGGCTCATCAACCAACTTAACTCCTTGTGGGAAAAGTGCAACGCACAGGATCTCCTTGAGGAAATCATAGACATCTGTCAGTCGTCCAATCCGTGAATAACTATTCAACCATAATAATATAGCATTATTTTCCTTCTGTTGGTCTTGGTGTAAAGACCAAATCAGACGTTGACGTTATCTCGAACATAGCAACTTCTAGTTTGGAACAGTGATTTGATGGAAGGAGAACGAGTGAAACTGTATCAATTGTTTGATATAATTGCATGTACCAAGAAATACATACAGCCGATACAGCACATCACATAGTACCTATAAGTAATCGTAAATACGTACAGCTTCAATTCAAAATATAGTATTTCGGTATAGCAATAAACTAAGGAGAAAAGGAATAAGGAAGCCTGTAGAAAGCGACAGGATAAAAAGGAAAAGCGTTGTTTTCCCAAGGTAGCTTTACGTTGGCGTCAGTTGTATAGAAACTCATGTAGGATGGATAGTGGGAAAGGATCCTGTGAAATGAATCATATTCTTTCACTCTGTTTGCAATGTATTCAATTGAGTTTCCATTCAGCTTGGGCCAAGTCAACAGCGACTTATGAGCGTAGGAACAGAGGGAAAACGAGACAGAGTCGAGTCGAAGAGTGTCGTCTTCTTCGTTTTTTTGCGTACTGCTCAACGATATTCTCGTTCTTTATTTATTCAGACATCCGGACTGGCTTTTTCTTCTTCTGCCTCATTCCCTTTACTTTTACGAAAGATTTTTGTAAATGTGACAAATACCTATAGTGGCAAGGAACCAAGTCCTCCGGGCGCGTGGGGAACGAAGCGTGCATTACCCTTTAGTGAACACAGAGAGTAAGTAACTACTACTATAACAGCGCCCCAACGTCCCCGAGTTTTCATCCGTGAGCAAAGAATAGTAAAGGATGCAAAAGGATTTTTTGGCAACAGCATTAATTTCCAAAGGAGCGCTGAAGCTAAAGCCTACACAAATGTGATAAGTGTTCATTTTTGGCTCCGGATTGAGTTGCTTTCATTTCTTTTTTCTACATTTTTTTTGGCTTGTGCCTGTGCCCGAGGATTCTGGGTTTCTCCTCTCAAAGAAAAACATGCTGTGATATAGCTAAAAGCCAAAAAAGTAGTACATATTACAAAAAACGACAGCAACACACGAATGACTCTCCACTTTCCCAAACATTTGGACTTGTTGGCAAAGGTTTTCGGGCTAGTGAAGAGGGAAAGTTGCTGTCGCCTTTTCTATTGTATTGCTTGCTGTTTGCTTTGTTATTGCCGTCCATATTAACTACTCTACACAGAAAGAATAACCTATCTGACTCGTATCGTAATACATTTTTTGGCTACATGCGAATGAAGGACCACATTTCATTCCACGTTAGATTAGATACATATAAGGTTCTTTATTCTACTTGGCTTTAATGTAAGCTGGAACTGAAGGAACGAAAAAACGTCCACTTCAACCACGAATAACTCGTGTCATCATACGATAGGTTGCCAAAACCTGGTTTCCATCTCGAGTAGCTGTTCAAAAAAAAATAATTACAATACAGTAATCAGTTGTAACAATGTACATTAATTATTGTCATATAACTAATATAGACAAAGTTATGTTTTGTTAACAAATTGGGATGGTTTGCTGCAGTAAACATCCGACAACCGAAGAGACCACTGAGACAGACGACGCAACGGTATAGTAGGCAAGGCAATAGTATGACATTTGTAGACTTTTCACAGGTTTGCAGAGAAGAAGAAAGTATAAAAGGAAATGGAAGGAAAAAGTAACATTTGAATTGAAGGCGTGATGTGGAAAAGCTTATGACAAATGGCAAATCGTGGTAAAGGGGTGTCTCCTCCAGGGACCCTGGCAATGGGGGTAATAAAGCAGTAGAAAAAGGCCCACAGGAAAAGCCATGAGAGAAGCGGGTACTTTTTTTTGTGACTATTTCATATTTTATTTTGAACGCCTCTTGCAAAGTGGAGACTCGGGATTTGTACATAAAAGGCAGGAGAATGGTCGACTATGAGGGCCCATGACTAAATTTAATATTATGCTTGTGCTGCTTTGCTTATTTCTCTGCTTTTTTCCGTAGACAAGCCGCCGCCACTGTTACCGCGGCGTGTTCTTTTCTCCTATGAGGCTGAAGGAGATTTGGTTTTGGCTCGTTTGGCTTTGAGAAGGAGAAGCACGGACAAAGTGAAGTGAGGTGGAAATATTGCACATTATGGAAACCTGCAGTTAGAGGAATTTTGCTTATGCTAGTCTCTCAACTTAGAAGCAGTCGCATAACCCACCCACCCGACAATCTCTTATGCCACTTGCTAGACAGAACCAAAAAACGGCAGCTCTTGATACACTTTGCTTTTCCCTTCTTTTTGCCGCATGACTTTGGACTTTGGATTTAGATAAGAGGATAAGTGCGTCTTCATGAGGCACAAAAGCGAAGAGAAGGTAAGCACCAAAAGAGCCTCGGTAATCATCCACTCTGCTCACTTTTACTTGTGCCTCCCCGCACTTTCACTCAAGAAACACACTAACTTTTCCCGTTTCCCTTTAAATTACAGACACTAACTACTCTACAATAAACGTAATTTCATACGCATAAGTTAAAATTAAAATTACTCTAGAATCTACATTACAGTAATACATTTCCAGGGGGAGTTTCTTTTATAATCAAACTGAAAATGGTAATAAACATTTTAAATTCTCATTGTAGTTATACAACAAGTGTATCCAGTTACACCGTTTCGTGAAGATAAAATAAAATTTACACGACACAATTCTAGTGAAAGCGAAAAGGAAGTATACACGAATGAAAAAATAATATCTTTTTTTGTCTTAGAGCACAAAAAGCGACACTTGTCATTGGTATTGGATTTTTTGTCAGCACGCGAGAAGTTTGAGATTTTTTTTTCTAGACCTGAGAACAATGTGTCACAAGAAAGTGTGTAGTGTTATTGTAAGAAATAAGATGACGGAAAGGATAGAACAGAAAATCCGTTCCTTAGCATGTTTCCCAGAATCCTTGTGGCAGTTTTCCTGACCAGACTTCTAACGACGACCAAAAGGTGTTATTTTGAAATGCATAATGCACGGTCCAAGAAGCAGACGTCAGAAGCAAAGCCTTGTGTTTTTTGGACACCTTACTTTTGCAGTGCTGTGGACATATTGACGAGCCTACTTTACATTTTGCACAGCACGACGACTTGTTGGGTGGGAATATCTGCCATGAGATTGGCATAAGAGAGATGACTGTGAAGCATAGAAACTGCTCGATTATCTCAACTGACAAGAATCCGCTAGGCATTTGGTGGCTTTTCCGTTTCCCGGTTTCTTTCCGTGACCAGGTCTTTACAGAAAAACAAAAAAGTACCATAAGACCACCAAAATAAAAGTGAAGCAGAGCTTTCATCCAAGAGGACTTAAGGTGGCTTGTGTTCTGAATTTGCTTACTCTTTTATATCAAGACTATAGCGTTACTTACTTTGAGAAAAGGATATATTTTATACTACACATGCTACAACACTGGCTCCTTACACTTACTCAGTATTATAAAAAGGATTTTTGACCTAGTACTACAATTTATTTGTAATCATTTCATAGTATTTCATTTATAGAATTCTGTATAACAAGATGAGACCATTGTTTTCTTACTATATTCATTTCTTAGAATGCACAGTAATGTATATTTTTACTTGCTGCTTTTACCAAGGTTGAGCTGTATATTAGTTGTATACGTTGTTACAGTCGTCAGTGTTTTTGATAGTGCGTTTGCATTTTATGAGAAGTTATGTTACTGTGAGCAAAGTGTGACGACTGACAACCAAAAGTGGCATGTCAATGGAATGTTAAAGCAATGCTGGTGCGAAAGCCAAAGAAACACACTTGTCCAGAAAGCTGAGCTTGGGAACGACGAAGACGACGAGATAAAAGAAGTTTGAGGGAAAAAAAAGAAAAGCAAAAAAAGGGAAAATATCTTTGAATTTGGTTAAAGGAGAAGAATAACAGAAGGCAGAGAGAAAAGACGAGACAGGATGATATTATAACTTACGGAAGAAGGCATTCAAGTAGCCCCACCAGTCCCAACAACCCTGTGGGTTTGCCAGAGTCATCACAGTTTGGGGAAATAGCACGATGATATTATTCACCTCGGCCGCTTCCATGTAACCCGTCTTTGTGGCGTAAGTATCCCCCACGGCACCTCTATCCATTGTCCAAACCAAACATCCAATATATTAGTTTACATCCCGGGCACACCACAACCTCTGCCCGTAATTTCGTTTCTCCGATTTCCATTTCTGACTTGATCCCTTGAGAAGACCTTTTTCTCTCTCTATTCTTGTTTCTCTTTCACTCTTGTCCAAGCTCACACAACGCTTTAGGCTTCGGAACGGCAAATCCTGCAACTCAACTCAGGCTCTTACTTGAATATCTGTATATAAACTTATTTATCAGTTTCATATCCCTGTTTCGACTACTTTTTTGAAAAAGGACGTCTCCTGCTTACTTTTTTTTACGTTGCACAGTTGTACAGTTGTACTATTGTACTACGTACTAAGTTGGGATTGAAACCTCTTATCATGGATTTGACTTTGTGAGTGAGACGTACCATTTCTGTTCTCGTGTGCTTGGGAATTGTCAATGCTTTCTAAATGCACACTGGTACGCGTAATATAATAAATCATACGATTTCTGTTCCATGTTGCTAACAACGTATAAAATAATCTTATTAGGTTTCCCATACTTACTAATACAATTTTAATGGTGCTATAGGTGTGTGAGTACAGCTCGAGCTCGAGCTAGAGGAAGTAAAAGCTGAGGAGGAAGGGAAAATGTTATTTGAGCACTAAAAATGGGGAAGCGAAGAAGACTGATATGATGAAGATGAAATGATCTTTCATGGTGAAGGTAAAAGGATGTAGTGCTAGTTGATTCAAAAGATGAATTCGGTATTTTGTGTGGAGGAGGCTAGTAAAGCCAGCCTCACTTTCTCTCAAGAATTTGTTTAAGGTTCGCCCCGAGCTTTGACGAGGTCCTACAAACTTGATTAGCCGCGAGTGAGTCGACTCGCTTTAGTGCTTCGGTTTTATTTACCTTCACACCTTTTGGACAGACACGACTATGAGAAAGATAGTCGAATGAGAGAAAGAGGGCACATGGAGACAAAGAGGATCTGATGCATCGCTTTGAATCGGTGTAATTTCCCGTCCTCTCCCCTTCAGTGAAATGTCGCAAAAACGGCTATGTAGTTGGGTTGGGTGGAAGTCGCCAGAATGAAGTGTAGTGAAGAAAGTTTCCAGGCTGGAGCTTGGCTTCAAAGGAGCTACGCAAGCAACAACCTTCGTTTAAACGCCCAAATACCCTGAATTGCTTATTTCATCGCCGAGAGCTGTGACGCCTCAGCTGCGCATCTTAATTTACACTTCTCTACCCGTTTGTCTTTTCTACAGTTGAGTTTCGGTGGTAGTAAAGCGATGTAATAGCATCACAGTGACAATGAGAGTAATTACTGTTATATTTGGACCGCCCTGTGCCTTCGACTCAAGGGCAGGAGGAAAGTGAGCACGACCAAATGTGTGCTCATTAACAGTTGTATTGCCTCTCATGAAGTAGGGCCAAAGCATTTCATTACCATACCACCCTTTGGCATCTCACAAGGGTTAACCAATTCTTCTGAGAAACTTAATTCAACCATTAGTCAAAGGAAATAATGATAATCCACCAAGTTCAAAAGAATCTTTGGTTGACTTGCATTTTGCAATTTGCAAAACAGACCAAGCTTCAGCTTCACTTCGTGCTGTCTTCCCACAATACATATTCTACACTTTCACCCAGTGTCTCTCTCTTCAAACAAAATCCTTCCTTCTTCCAACCTCAGACGCACTCAAAGCTCCTTTCTCCTCCAATTTTGAACATTTCTCTTAATTCCTCAGTTCTTATTAAGCAAAGCATTCATAACTTGACTCTGTATTTTCTATTCTCATTCTAACCAACTTGGAATTCCATATGATTCTCATATTATATAATATACTAGCACAAAATAATAATCTAAACATTTGTGTTTAATAATAACATATTTTACTCACTTTTGTTGACCGCAACCATGGAAAGCTATGTGGAGTCGACATCGAACCGCCCCGGAACGACAGTTGGACGGCACGTACACGAAACCACTTGTATCCATGCTGGACAAACTGGGGTGAAGTGAGAAAAACTCCGACTGGTCGAACTCTATGAAATCCCCGGAAGGGACTAGGGAATCATTTGGCTCAGTGAGTGCTCCTCCATACAAATAATTGAGCATATGAAAAGCTCCCTTGTAACCACAGTTATTAATGTAACTGTGTCCAGAAGACGAGGATCCACAAGCTGCTCCGTAATTGTGAGTGGGCTGTTTTCATCGTCACACACAATCAAATTAGATTCCAATAAATCTTACAATACTCCCAAGAGAAATGCATCATGTGCTTCCACTCATTACATTTTAGCTGCTTTGTACATTAAAACTTATTGTCAAACTAACCTGGCCATGATGAGCAGCCAGATCAAATTTTGTTATTACATTTGCTCCGAAATGCTGATACATTTCTTGAACGTTTCCACCGGAAGCTAAGTATAGTATGCAATTTAATTGCATTACAAATCGAATAAGGATAAGGAAAGTTACATTATGCAGAAGATTTGATTGATGTAGTATTGTTAAAAGACTGACAGAGTTACCGAATGAACTAGCTTTTACCAGGATAGACGACGGTGTCCCTCGTTCCATGGTAAACAAAGACGGGATCTCCTTGAAGGTTATGTGTAGCATCAATCTTTCCTTGTAGTGCCAACGCGTTCACTTCCGTAATGAGAAGACCCATGTTGACTAGTGAAGGAGTTGTCATGCAAGTGGTGGCGGCAACAACTCCATGAAACCCGCACATGTAAGGAACTGATCAAAGAAAAGAAAGTAGCAATTTTCTGACCGAATGCTCCACAAAAGAGTCTATATAGTTCTTTTCCACAATACAAGACAAACTGTGACTGTGACAAGTGTAAAAATCAATTCATGGTCGTCATGCAATTATTGTGTGAATTCAAGTTTTCAACCTGAAGCAAATATTCCTGCTCCGTGAACTTGACTTGAATAAGCAAAATGGAAATTGGATGCCATAGCTCCTCCGGAACTTATTCCAGACACAGTTACGGACGCTGGATCCACATTGTAGCTTTCTATAGTTCAAATCATTCATTAAAATTTAAAATATATAAAAATAAAATAACTGTAGAGTACTTTTAAAATCAGTAAGTACAACTTCTATGCCACTCACGGAGTCTTTGAGCTGCATTTGCACTACTTCCGAGCAAGACACACAGAGCGACGACGATGAACAATTGTAGAAATGCCATTGCGAAAAAGGAGTGAAACTTAAAACTGTATGATCTGATGGTTGGTTACAGAATGCAGAGCACTTATAAAGTTGCTCGTCGTTTAACTCGTGACAACTTTATGACTTTATGCAAGAAATTATTTATCGGTTTCATTATCAGTGGATATTGCCAAATTGGAACGTAATGATACAACATTCCATTACTGTAGCATCTTTTAATGAAAGGCATTATTGTCAGGATCTGAAAATGATTTGAAAATAAATAAATTGAAAATTGAAGTCACTACCATCATTTTATTAATGTAAAATGATAAAATAACCAATGCGAGTGCGACGCGATAATGAAATGATAACCGAACAGTCGTTTTTAAAATGAAATGATAAAGATCTCACTTAATAATATATAATCTATGTTTACCCTTAAATAATGATTTCGCAATCAAATGACTGCTACAAATTCTGAATGACAAAGTTCCCCAAATACATTTCAATCTCCAATACAAAGATGAAACTAAAGATAAATAATTTATGACAACTCTCACAATTTAATCAGTTTTGTATAATAGTTTTGTTTTTACATAATAAGTTTACAAACATCATAATGTAAGGATAGTAATTGCTTATAGAATCAGGAGACACGCAATGAACACAGGCAGAAGTAAAAAACAATTCCACATTCAGCCACAATCAATATAAAACTTAAACAATTTCAATGAAATATTAACAAAAGTATGTACCAATTATAACAAGTAAGCTGTTTTTTTATCAAAGTCATTTTAAACTAATCAGTCAAGTTCATATAATCCCGATGAAATGAATCAATTGTTACTTTCACTAACCGAAACAGACCTGTGACGAGTCTGCAAAAAAAGAAGAAAACATTAAAATAATATGCAATACCGTTCATTTTAAGTTTCGTATGAACAAGCTAATAGTTAGGTTTCCACTTACAGCCTGCAGAAGCCGCTTATTCTCTAAGTGATAAGTACGAGCAACTGTGCGCTCCTTTTCCAACTGAGTGGTCACCAATTCAATCTCTCGTGCGAGATCTGCATTTGCCTCCAATGCTTTATTTCTTTCATTGATCAAAATGGCTTTGTCCTTCGCTAACTCAATAAAATGAATAAAGTGATTATTATTTCCACAGAAATGAAAGTAATACGTATTATTGCAAACACTCATTAAATCTAACATACCTTGGGTTTCAGAGAGAATTGTACACAAGTTTTGAACATGATCCACAGCGTTTTTGTACTTAATCTCCAAATCAACTAAAGCTTGAGACTGGTCCTTGATTATTTGTTGAAGATGGGCTACTCCTCCCTCAGCAACTTGAGCTTGATTCTTATTTGTACCACCAGCCTACGTAAAAATGGGTACAATAGTAGTTAAAAAACGATACTTTAATAATTTCATTTTAATATGAAAAAACCATGGCCAATTTACCTCATATCGAGCGGCAAGGCGGAGAACTTCTGCAGCGTGTTCATCGCGTTTCCTTTCTTTCATAATGGTAGATATGACATCTTCGTGAACTTTATTCATAACGTTCATCTTGGATCCGTTGTTCACAAAAAATGATGATACTTTTTCCACAGGAACACCCTACATACAGTATTTTCAATTAAAATATTAACAACTTCACAAATAAACACAGAACATTAACAATTAAGTAATTTACTCAAAATAGAAACATAAACTTGAGAACAACGTACAAAATGATTTTCTTACTTTATGAAGAAGGGCGTTCATCTCTCCCAAAGACATTTCGCTGGACGGGCCAGCAGAACCTCTTCGGACTTGTTTGGCCTTACCGATCTTCAACGTTTGCTGGTCAAATTCCAATTTGGAATTCGTCATCGCTTTGACCAAATGATCGTGATAAGTATTGTCAACAAACTATACAAATTTACAATCAAATACTTTGAATTATGTACCTATTACTTTCTCTTGTAATCATACGATAATTTTAAAATTACCTGCTGATCACGAGTCTTCCAATCCTCCCACTGCTGAGCTTCCACATTACCAGAAGTTTCTTCAGACTTTTTCCCATCAGGTTTACGAATCATCTTATCCTAATCCAGATTAAATCTAACTTTAGAAATCGTATGTACATAACAATTCTTTTATACGTACAGTATAATACTATTTACTCGCCTGGTTATTCATTGGAGTCTTAACAGTGAGGGCTTTGTTTAGAACTTTTGGAACAACAGTTGACATGTGATTTTTCCCAGGTTTAACGTCCTTCTTGGCCTTATTTGCACCACCGTTAACAGAAGGCACGGGCTTCGGAGCTTTCTTCTTCTTCACATCGTAAGGACCAGTAACATCGTCCTGGAGCAAGGCAAACCGAGACGCAGTAGAAGCCATTACTAACAAATTCCAAACTGCAACAATTAAAAATCAAAAAATATTAAAAAT